>JAUPMG010087847.1:0-12650 GCA_031762675.1 Pachysandra terminalis
GCTCGACATGATAGATAGTTTATAGTTATGTTAGCTATTCTTGTTTTGAATTAGCAAGGATAAATCTATCGTTTTGGCTTATCTTTTAAGAATGATTTTACGTTTTGCAGTACTACTGTAATAAAAGCTTCTCTTTTCATTTTTTTTTTCGCTGCATGTAATAATAATGATTCTCTTTTTACAGTTAATCTCGTTAGTTTTTCTTCATTTTTAGAGGAAAATTTAGATACAGTTTTTTTTTTGGGTTATATAATAATAAACTTTATTTTTTCTTCTGTTTTTTTCCCAAATAATTGCCACAACTGAATTAAATTTTTTCTTTGAATGTTCAAACTGAATCACATTCATTATATAAACAGGTAATTGATGTAGGGTCACAACCTTCTAGAGTTCTTAAGATTCAGGGAAAAAATCTTAGAAGAGTAAGAATAAGGGAAAAGTTTTTGAAGTCTAAACTATCTCGAACGGTTGAAAAACGTTTCACATCATAGCATAGCAGTGAGTCTTGTGGCTCTCGTCGATAGCTTTCCAACCATAGTGTAAGGGATCGTCCGATCCCGAGTTGGATCGGAAGGGGACGATCCCTGAGTTGGTTCCGATTCGAGACGAACAAAAAAAAAATAGATCGTTCCGATCCCGGTCTAGATAGGGGGATCCAACTCTGGATCGGCGATCCATGATTTTTTTTTTTTAATTAGATGTGGCCGGTCCATCTCGGCCGATCCCGAGCTGGGAACCGAGTTTAAACACTATGTTTCCAACAACATATTATTTGTTTAATTCTGACATCAAAATGCAAAATTATACCCGTTTGAAACCGCAATACGTACAATGCATCTTATTTTGATTCTTCAAAGTATCTACAATCACCTCCACTACATTACTAACTCTTTCAAACTCACATGTTTAAAGTCTTAAGCTTTGAGAGCATCCATCTCTTCCTTGAACTTGGCCATGACAGCTTTAGGATGACAAACAAGAACCCTAACCCCACCATTAATGGAAGGATCTAATCTGAAAGGAGGTAAGAACAAACAAAACATAACCAAATATGTTTCATGATCTAATCTGAAAGGAGGTAAGAACAAACAAAACATAACCAAATATGTTTCATGGCACAGGTACCTTCCACCCAAAATCCACTTCTTTAATCAAACCCAATTGCCTCCAATCTGTCACCATGGATGCACCACACTCATCAATCTTCTTCTGTTTCTGGTTCTCTCTCTTTAAACCCCAAATCAGACCAGATATACTCTTCTTGGAAGCAATTCCCTTACCATCTTTGATCATCCTCACAACCCTAGAGAGGGGTCCTTCACTGAGGTCCCTACCCTTCAACACTACATGGGACCCCACAAAAGCATTCCCATAATACCCTTGAGGTAGGGGTGGGTCCAAGAGGTGTTGTCTAGGTTCATTTCCAAAGCTTTAAACCTAGTCCTCCACACATAGGCGCTAAGGACCTCTAGAGTTGTGAAACTCTCATTTTCCTCTATCAAACTCAGCTTGAGTCTTCTTATACTCTTACTGTTCACATTGAAGCATTCAAGTGAAAGTTCTGTGTTTATTGGAAAATAAGGAGAAGTTGCAGAGGAGCCATTACCTGCAAAGAGTTGAAAGGGTTCTCGAGTGGGTATGGCTACTAGTCTTTCTCTCTCCCAAACGGGTTTCACAGAAGGCTCACTCTTTCCGGCTGTGAGCTCGGCCAAGGCTCGGTAAAATTGAGCCGCACCGAACCCCTCACAAATCGAGTGGAATAGGCCATGCCAATTGTGAAACCCCCACATGAAAGTCCAGTCACCTGCACCACAAGTGGATGGCTTCCGTCGTCGTTGCCATCAGAAACAAAGTGCTTGGCAGTTTCAACATCTATCCCGTCGAGGTAGTGAAGCCAAGCGAGGCGACAATTGGTGGTCACCGCACAAACGGCACACCTTCGGCCGTGCAGTTGACTGTGCAGTTGACTCGGAGTTTTCTGTCGGTACTGTGCCTCTCCAGCTTCCCTGCCAAGGGATAGTAGTAAACCAAGACCTCTGAGAGAGCTTCTTTAATCAAACATGTTGGATCATTGCCATTAGCAGAGGCATGTTCATGATCATTTGCTTGATACACAGATAGTTTGACAGAGGATTTCAATATTGGGATCATTATAGATGGTGGATAAAGCAAGAACAAGGTCTGAAGGTGTAGGTTGAGATGGTTTAACATGTTACAGATCAACAACAAACTCATTAGATCTCTAATGGTGCTTCTAGATTTTTCTAGAATAATGAAGTTTTTAGAAAAAGCTAGAGGAACGTTGGAATATCTAAGAACTATGAAGATTTAGCTAAGAAAGTAGTAAAAGGTTCTAGATTTGTGTACATATAATGGAGTGTAGATACATCTAGAGAGATGCTTGTAGAAATCTCTAGAATAGTTTAGGACGGTTAGCTACACATATAAATAGATGAGTGTGTAGCTCATTTGTGTAACATCCAGAGTTGTACCATCTTCTTTATAAATAATAGATAAAAGAGTTTCGAAGTGTTGCTTTTTGAGTTGTGCTCGAGTGTTTCCTAAGTTGCTTAGTGCTTCGTTTTGAGGTCGTGTTTTCTCTACTATTGAAGTCGGTGATTTCCTACAAGTGGTATCAGAGCCAAGTTGTGTTGTTCGTTTGACTTGCGTTGTGTTGTTGTGTTGCCGGTTTCTCCACTCGAAAGGTGGTTTGGGATGGCAGATTTATCAAGTATGGTGGGATCGAGAAGTTGAACAACAACAACTATTCCTATTGGAGGTCATGCATGGAGTCATACCTCCAAGGGCAAGATCTTTGGGAGACAGTAGCGGGTGTGGACATCATTGCTCCGAAAGACACTCCAGCAGATGCCGATGCGCTACGCAAATGGAAGATAGGCGCGGGTAAGGCCTTACATGTTTTGAAGGCGTCTGTTCAAATGGACCTTCACGAACAAATTCGAGAAGCTAAGACTCCAAAACAAGCATGTGATTCATTTGCCGTAGATGCCTTAAAGAAAAATGAGACATTGTAACTTGTCCCATTACCCGAAGGAGTTAGTACCGATATTTACAGAAGATCAAGTCACGGACATCTTCACCAAAGGGTTACCGGTACCTAAGTTTAACAAATTTTGGGCACTACTCAGAGTGTGTAGAAAGGAGTCGTTGTTGAGGGGGGATATTAGAGATCAACAACAAACTCCTTAGATCTCTCATGGTACTTCTAGATTTCTCTAGAATAATGAAGTTTCTAGAGAGCGCTAGATGAGTATTGGAATATCTAAGAACTAGGAAAATCTAGCTAAAAATGTATTAGAAGGTTCTAGATTTGTGTACGTATAGTGGAGTGTAGAGCCATCTAGAGAGATGCTTGTAGAAATTTCTAGATTAGTTTAGGACAGTTAGCTATACCTATAAATAGATGAGTGTGTAGCTCATTTGGGTAACACACAGAGTTGTATCCTCTTCTTTGTAAATTATAGAGAAAAGAGTTTTTATGTGTTTCTCTTTGAGTTGTGCTCGAGTGTTTCTTAAGTTGCTTAGTTCTATTTTTTTTTTGGTGTCGTGTTTTCGCTACTATTCAAGTCTGTGATTTCCTACATAACCAGCACGGTTGCCTTCGTCTCAGCCAAGAAAGGTGAACCGCCTTGAGCCACTATGTAAGAGGAGGTGGAAGATATGGGAGTGAAGCAGCAAAGGAAGCTTAAGGTTTGGATAAGTTTGGAAATGGAGGTATTGATGGAGACTGGATAATCATAAAGTTAGAAGGATTTAGAAAAGCTTGATTGCTTTATGTGATATAGATGGATTGGAATTGAAAGCCTTATTGACTGAAGTTCTTGCTACAAAAGAAGCAAAATTTATTTATAGATTTATTTCCCTTCAATATGGTTTACAACTATAAAGGGAAAGATCATTTATGATATCAACCGGAGATGGTGGGATGCAGAAAAATTACAGAGCACTCAATAATGACAACAAAAGGAGAAGGAAGAAGAAGACGTTTCTTATCCAAAATCAAGTGGGAAGGTCCACTTGAATATATATATATATATATGGCTTCCAAGCTTTATTAAATTACCCATTACCTCAATTTAAATTACCTATTATTCATTGATTGGATGGTAAAACTAAGAATTATAATTCCACTAAATTAGAAAATTTTAGAATTGTAAATATATTGTTTGATTATTAATAAAATGAGTTGTTAAAGAATTTTATCAAACATGTTTATCAATTTTAAACAAACAGAAGAAACAAATATTAAAAAAAAAAAACAGATTCTATTAATATTTTCCATAATGAAACAATGATGTTTAGATTCTCTTCTTCTTGATCTTGGGTTTCCCGACTTCTATTAATAGCAGCCCAAACGTTTAGATTCTCTTGTTTTTATTGATCTTGGGTTCATGCTACCGGTCAGAGAGAGAACGAGAAAGTGGAAAGAAGAAGAAGAAGAGAGAGAGAGAGAGGTGAAAGCTAAGTTAGAGTTGAACTTAGAGTAAGGTTGTCAATGGATCGGGTCACGGTCTGAGTTCGAACCAATTCGAAAAAACGGATTTAGTAAGAGATTTCTGATTCGATAATCCGATAAGATATGATCGAATTCAATCCGATTTAATTGGATCAAATTCGAATATAAGTTGATTCGATTTGATAAGAATCCGATCCAATTTTCTTTGTGTGTGTATATATATTACAAAGATACATATATATATGCATATATAATATTGGGTGAATACAAGTATTAAACATACAATTCGAAAGAAGTCTTTAGTTTATGATACTTTTAAAAGAAATAAACAATTTATCATATTATATTTATTTTTTATTTGTTTTCTTATAACTATAACATAGATTTGTCCCGAAAGAAGTCTTTAGTTTATGATACTTTTAAAAGAAATAAACAATTTATCATATTATATTTATTTTTTATTTGTTTTCTTATAACTATAACATAGATTTGTCCCAAAACCCGATAATTATTTGAATCCAATCCGATCCATAACTAATCAGATTTGACAAGGGATTTACGATATGATAAAGTATGAATCGATTTGATCCGATTTTTAATCAAATCAAATTTGGATATGCCCTGATCCAATCCGAATCCAATCGATTGATTGGCCTAACTAAGAGGGTCATGCTCTTGCAATTCTTTGGTCAGGAATTACAAAAAATAAGGGGGTGAATTATACTTGATAAAGCCCAATTTAGCATGCTCTTGCAATTCTTTGGTTAAGAATTACAAAAAATATTGGGTAAATTATAATTAATAAAACTCAATTTACCTTATAAACGAATTCCACATAATTGGAACTAGAATCCTAAATTCAATTCTTTAAACGCCATCAAACAGCAGAATTGAAATTCTCAACCTCAATTCTAATTCTCAACTCCAATTCTACCCTTAATTCTTTGCGTCAAACACAACCTTTATTTATTAGAAAATAAACCCCTCCGAATTTCGGATGTAGCTCTCGAACCTAGCTTAGCATTTAAACCCAAAGACAAAAAGTTACAAACCCTAAAACAGATCTGGAACTATAAACCTTATAGCTCTATTTCAAGATGCCTCGTCATCTTCCAGATCTTGGAACCTCTTAAGCAAACTGGACTTGAAGCTCATAACTTCGGCATCCTCACACGAATGTGGAGTAGAATTAATAACCGAGACCGCTCCGGCTTGGTGCAGGGCCACAGCTGCTTTATCTGCATAAACGTAGACGATAATTGTGTACTCACTGATTGCACAAAATGGAGATAGTAAGTTAAGCCAGAGAGAGACTACTACGAAACTGTAGGCATCATCAAGGAGTTTTTTTTTTTTGGTGACGTGGAAACCCCGATCCCACCTAGTGGGGACAGGTTAAAACCAGGATACATGACACTGAGTCCATGAAATAGGAACTTTCGAAGTGAGGCGAGGCATGAGCTGTACCTCAATGGCAATTCCAAATTGTTGGTCTATTACAATTGGAACAAGAGGCTGAAATAAAATATCAAGAACTGAGAGAAGTGGAATACACCAAGAGCTTAACACCAGAACCTTGTAAATTACTCCACATTGAATGGAAGCATCATTTTAATACTTCTCCATCAGTAAAACAGATGACTTTTAGCTTGTAAAGATGGTAAGTAGAGATTAGTGAATTTCTTGTAAATTACTCCATCAGTAACACCAAAAGCTTGTAAATTACTCCACATTGAATGGAAGCAACAGTGAAAGGTAAAGCATGTCTCTTTAACCAGTGATGCAATGTAAACAGACTAGTTTAACTATTATAGCCATATTACATTGAGGGTGAGCATGTCCATGGTTCTTGAAATCTAACTGAAGTTCTGGTTGACCTACTGAATGTATGAACCTAGATCTCTATTTCCATTTTTTTTTTTTTTGGATGATACTTGTCACTTTGTACCCAGAAACATCCTCTAACTCACACTTTGCCTCCCAAAAGCTTCATTAGTCCCTTGGAGTATCTTATAGCCTTATAAACATGTTAACTGTAGCTTCAGCAAGGTACATGGAGTGCTTCCCATTTATTGTTGGGGCCCTTGGGGGCAGTTTGAAAGTTCTAGAATCTACAGCATTGCTTCCAAAGTTACAATCACACAACTCAGTAAGAAGACACTAAAGCAACACATTCATAAAGTAATGGAATTTCCCCTGTGAATGATGATCCTTCTCATTTTCAAACTTAAGAATCCATGATAACTGACCACACAGCACAAAACATAAACACTAAGGCTGCATTTGACCCGGCTTATATAAGTGCTTATTTCAGCTTATAGCTTATTAAAGCACTTTTTTAAAATTCCAAGTGTGTTTGGAACACCTAATGGGTAAGTGCTTACCCATAAGCTGTAGGGGAAGGCTACCCATAAGGAGAAGCTGCTGAGAGCAGCTTCTCTTATCACTTATGCGGGAAGCTATTTCTAAACTTTAGTAATATTTTCATAATAGCTATTTTACCCCTAAACTTTCATAAGCACTTTAAATAAATGTATTTAGCAAATGTGAGAAGCTATTTCTAAAATTTAGTATTATTTTCATAATACCTATTTTACCCCTAAACTTTCATAAGCACTTAAACAAATGTATTTACCAAATGCTATGTTCTTCAAGTAAGCAGCTTATTGCTGTTGTGGATAAGTGCTCTCATTGAGTCACTTATCCAATGAGTACTTATCCAAAAGCACAAGCCGGGGCAAACACAGCCTAATTATTCCAATTTCCAATAGGGCAGTGGACGAACAAGTCCATATTTTAAAGGTACATCTCAGAAAATTCCCGTGGCATCTTAGAATCAAATAGCTGTATGAACCAACATGTCAACTGGTTATCAGAGAAAACCACAAGTGACAACTGAACTACTGATAACAGCTTAATTCATATCAACTGACTACTGAAAAAAGAGATTACTGTGGTGACCAAGCTAAGATTGCTACACGCGGATACAAACCTGATCAATCTAAGCAATGATAACAGTAGGAGATCCAAAGGGGGGATTATAATAACTCGCTGTGAGTACTGTAAGGCTTGTCAATGATCTATTGACGGCCTATAAAGGACTTTTTAAACCCTCCCGCCTTCCTGAGACATGACAATTATCTCAATGAAGAAGGTAAAATTGGTCTTCAGGTACCCGCAGGAACTAGCCCATTGTGGTAATATCATTCAGTTAATAGGTTTGTGATTCTAGTTTTCTGATAGGTTCATCCCCTTCTCCAAAGAAAAGAACCCTTGTTCATTTCTGGAATCAAATCTTGTACTACTCTTGATGCAGCCATGGGGACCAGCAAGGGCATTACATCTCTATATGTCAAATCCACACACAACCACACCTCTTCTGAAAAGAGATGGATTCACAAAAAGACAAAGAGCATCTTTGAGAAGAAATCGAGATAATTAAGCTCCTGAGTTTCTTTTTGTGTTCCTATCAGTTAGAATTGGGTCGATGGGATTTACTTCTATTTTTTGTAACATTTTGAATTTATTATTTAGTAAGTTCAGTTATTTGTAGTTACGTTGTTCTGTTTATAGTAAGTGATATTGGAAAGAGTTTCCGATCTTCAAATCTATTTGAATGAGTCAATTATGCTTCTACCCAAGTTTAGAGGTTACTTGGGGTATTTTAGGCAGAATAAAATTGGTTTAATTCTGAGTCTATGAAAGCCCAAAAATCTGCTGTAAAAATCAAATTCTGATTTATAAATTTTAAATTGTTCATTATGTTCCTTGTGTGTTTAGGCAACCAATCCCTTAAATTGAGACCTCTTAGACAGGTTTACTTTATGATTAATTTGACAGTATATACTAAAACACCAGGAAGTCAACAATAGCAGATTGATTAACCATCCTTTTTATATTAATCCCTACACTGTATTATTTCCTTTATTTTTTTTATTATTTCTACTAATTTTGGAAGAGCAAGGTTGCAGGCTTACCGCCCAGAAATCTCCTTTAAAACACCTCTAACTGGAATTTCAACACGCATGCTTGCCATAAAGCTGTGGCTAAATTCTCAACATTAACATTCATCAATACAGAAACAAATTATAGCATTCAAGCATCAAATTCTGACCTGAGTGAGAGAGTGCAACAAGAGCCTTAAAAGCTTCCTTTCGTGTTCGGTCATCGGTGGCAGACCCCAACATATTCAAAAGCTTTTGATCCCCACCGATCTCTAATATTTTCATCCTTCTTTCATCTATCAATCATAAAAAAAGCAGGATTTTATCTGATATCTAACATTAGAAGTTCTTAAATTCACCCAAACATCCATAAACTCCCACCCTCTCTACCCATCATAACTTGACTAGGTGCAATGATAATCATCATCATGTTTAGCATGCTTTTCTTTTGTAAATAAGAAAAGCCCATCCCATGGTAGGGACTGGCCAGTCCGTACTGGAGCCGGACCTCAACAGTCCGATTCCAACCCGCGATACAAACTATTGTATCGTGAGGTTATGGATGGGCCCTATCCACATATTTCTGCAATAAAAACGAAGGCTGCTGATTTGGACACAGTACATATTCAATTAACGAATGGTAAATAGTTTTCGGTCTTCCGAATTGGGTGATACTGTAGAAACAGTTATCAACTGTGTCTGCTAATCATATACATAATGTGTCCAACTCC
This sequence comes from Pachysandra terminalis, assembly GCA_031762675.1. Taxonomy (NCBI): domain Eukaryota; kingdom Viridiplantae; phylum Streptophyta; class Magnoliopsida; order Buxales; family Buxaceae; genus Pachysandra; species Pachysandra terminalis. The sequence goes on from JAUPMG010087847.1 coordinate 9,153, forward strand.
AAATCATGAGCCAAAAGGAATTGTCTGAAAAATTATCACCAACCCAAGCAGATAGACACTTGAGGAGAACAAATCAATCAATTAAGAAAATACCTCCTCCCATTGAGGTGGATAGCAAGAATATTGTTCCACCATCCCAATTTGTCAAAAACCATATTTCAATTAGACATGATTCCCAGGTAAGAACACTGTAAATATAATATATTACTTGAGAATACCATCAACTGCAAAGCGGGATAGTCTGGACGCTCCCATTCTTTTAAACAATGGATCCTTGACTTGCAAGAGTGACACGGACTGGTGAACCAAATCATCTCCTGAAATTCAGTTATCAGAAAGGATCATTTTATTCCCTCTAAACATTTTTCAGGTAAGAACAACAAATACAGTATACAGTTTCCAACCGCATCAAGAAGTTGACTGTTGTTTATGTACCCATATAAGGAAAAAACTGGTAAGCAACGACTGATGCAGTCCCAGCAAAAATCAGCTTCAATAGCCATCCAATTTTTCTTTCAGCCTCCTCTTCCATGGAGAGCTCATCTGGAAAACAATTAAATCATATATCAAACCTTTATAAATAGTGTTGAACATACAATGCAGCTAATATTTATTTTTCTCGTGCAAAGTAAAATCTGCATAATTCAATAAAGAAAATACTGCATGTTCCACCAGTTCCATTTAGGACGGAAGATCATAACTTGGTGTTCACCACATCAGCAATTGAGTTTTACCAATATTGATTGACATCTCAAAATACTCATCTCAGGTACACTCATCCTATGAATGTTTTGATTCTTAACAAAGCAATATTCTGGTCCATACATCATAGCATTTCGAATAATGGAAAAGCTCACTTGTGATAATCTTCTGGTTCACAATTCTTATCAATGCTTCACCACCTTTTATTTCCATAACAATGAATTTTCTTGGTACTTGTTTCTTTCACAAAGCCTCACAAAGCCTACCAGATCAATTTCCTAGGCATTGTATACACTATTTTTAAATCCATATAAACCATAGGAAACTCATACTCTCTTTCAACTTTTCCACCTATTATCTAAGTAAAAAGATAGCCTCAATGGTACACCTCCTTGGTATAAAACCAAACACCCTTTTCAATACATGAGCTGTTTGCCAACTCCGCTAATGTTGTTTCACATTTTTCCATTTCATTACATCATTACATGCATTGCATATCCCAAGCTAGGTAAAAGAAAAGGAAGGTCTACCATTGAGGCTATCTACTAGGGTGCTAGAAGTTTCAAGAGAAAAGGAAAAACTCCTTATTGTTGTTATCGATCAAGATAAACATATACAAATGTTTAGACTTAATCTTCTAGTAGTAATGATAAAGAAATATATTACAAGCAGATGTGCCTAGTAGATTCCAATCAACCCTTCACAAGGAAAGGAAATCTACGAGACAAGTTATGCTTTATAGAAAAAAATGTTAGGCAGCTAAGAATCAGCATTCATTGGATGAGTGAAATCATGAAGAGGATGTTAAGATGTATGGGCGGTAATTCTAGCATGAGGAAATTAGAAATGAATATATTCAAGAGATTTTAGAAATATCCCAGTAAAGGATAAAGGATAATAGATTAAATGGTTTGGACACGTTAAACGAAGACCAAAGACAACACTGGTAAGTGCGAGCTTATAAAGTGAAGAATACAAAGAGTGAAGAGAAGGTCCAAGGGGAGATGGATGGAGTTAGTGACAAAAGATTTAAAGGCACATAATGTAATTGAAAAAAGAAAATGAATTTTGACAGGTTTGAAGGGCAGAACAGGATTCATATTATCCATTTTAACTAATCAGGAAAAGGTATCCCTGATTAATTGCTGATCAGGCAATTAATCAGGGATAGGTAATATGAATATAACAAAAGATTTCTGGTCTGTCTCACATCATGAACAATGATGAACAAAAATCAGAAGAAGACTATCATCACTAAGATTGAATGCCAATGCCTAAAAATACAAAGCTGTATCTAAGGATCTAGTCCAACTAAGTGGTCACCCCTCTCCACAATTCAAACTTACTAGGTAGTAGGTAATATGAATATAACAAAAGATTTCTGGTCTGTCTCACCATGTATCCAAAAAATGGGTTTTAATGCCATTGATGTGGCAAATCCAGATTGTATAGGCAGCACACTGGATCAGCCACATGGCCAATAGTTCAAGTAACATAAGCCTGGTTATTACTTTATCAGCTTTTGTCATGTTTAATCATAGCATCGATCTTTTTATCATTTTCAGAGTTCTCAACAAGAAAAACAGTTTTGTCTGAGAGATTCTTTTATTCCAGAGTATCAGTTTTACTTAATTTAGATGTATTTTGTTCAATCTTGTACATCTTGTTTTGCAGATTGCCCGCCTCGGGCAGTTTTGGTTTTCGTGTTGTTTTTTTTTTTTTGCTGTACTAACTTTTCTTGCATATATATATTATCTGGTCATTATTCATAAAAAAATAAAAAGAGAAAAGAAAAGAAAAGAAAAAGGGCAAAATAAGGGGCTCATTTGCCTTGATGAAATGTTTTTAGGGCTGAAACTTGGTACATAAAGTGGGATTATGTGGAAGAACATATACAAGTGAAGTCCAACAACCATTTGCCATGTGTGAGATACGTATCACACCAAAGTTTTACTCTGGCGAAACTCACCAGTCTAACCAGCCTGTATAAATATCAAATAAACTAAACTAACTAAAATGGAAAACATGGTTGAAGAAGAAATATATACTTTCTTATAATATGGTCATGGTCCCATCAATATATGCACCGCCATAGAACATAGACAGAATCGATTAGCAAAATTGTGCCAACTTGCTTTGAAGATATGTATGGATAGGTCATAAGAAAGCAGTTTAGAAAATACACCACGAAAAAATTCCCCTATGCGTTAATAAAACCACTAAATACAATTTCTTGAATTGTACACCTAAGGACCTCAATACCATTTATTTAACAGGTATGTAAAAGTATCCTGCTAAAGTTTTTCAATGAATTGCATGTCTCTTAATGCAAAATTACTAACTCTCTGATATATCGTTTATGGTGAATAATAATCTCATGTATTTAACATTTGGTTCTCTATTGCATGAGAAGGATCTTAGGCTGCTTTTGCATTGCTTAGTTAAATGTTTAATTTAAAATTCAATTTATTAAAACACTGTTCTAAGCTGCATTAGAGGAAGATTGCCCATAAGGAGAAGTTGCTGAGAACAGATTCCACTTATCACTTACAAGTTACGAGGGAAGCTATGTCCTAGACATTAGTAAGACTTTAATAATTACATTTTTACCCCAAAATACTTTAGTAAAACTTTTGAAAATGATAATTTTACCACCAACCTTTAAAATAACTTCTAGTATTTTGTCTTGACAAAGCACATTATTAGATGTATTTGCCAAGTACTGATGATGAGTCAATTTGGAAATTGATTTAAGCCAATCATATTGTGACACGTGGCAAGGTCAAATACGTAATT
>JAUPMG010087858.1:0-12650 GCA_031762675.1 Pachysandra terminalis
CAAACCGAGAGAGCTGACATGGATTGGGTAGCGCACTCTGCTAGACGTACGTGAAATTAGTCTAGAACTAGAATTTTTAATACCTAGAAATTAGAGATTTTATTCTTGGCATTTATAGTTACTTATATCTTACTAGAACTGCTCAAGACTTCCGCTTACGATTTCTAATTGGGTAGCCACTCTCGTAGAAATACGGGGTGAACGTTACACTTTGACTGAAAAACCTACGTAATCGGGAATTTTCGGTTCGGGTCATTACAGTCAAAGGTTGAGAGCAATGAACCGAAGGAGAAAGTTACTGATGAGCAAGAGAAGGATCGATCACTGTTGTTACAATTGAAGCAATGAAAAGGAAAATAAGCTCCCGTATGATCTGAGCAAATTTGCACTGGTTTTGTGTTGTTCTTGAAGGGGCTTGAGAAACTGGTCCTCTTTGTGTATTTATAATATTTCTTCGATCGGTTATTCAATCATTTAATTCACTTGTAATAACCGATCCCACTTTAATATTCAAATTCTATGTTCAGTCGTGGGCTTGTCACACCTGCATCCCATGCTATCTGGACACCTGGACCGGCGAGTAAAGCTTCACTTGCTTTTATTCCTCTTCTCCACATGTCTTCTCCCCATTGGTTGCTAAAGATACGCAAATTTTTGTATGGAAAAGGCAGACTAAAGCAGAAGATAGCTCTTGTTTAACTGAATGATTGCTCGGTTAATCGAGGAAACCTAACATAGTATTGGTTTTAGGGTTTTCCAACTGAAGTAGCTCAATTAGTCAAATAGGGGTGCTCAGTTAACTGAAGCCAACCATCGGTTGAGACGAGGTGAATCGACGGAGAAATAGAGATTAGGGATGGTTGAATGAAGAGGTTTCGGTTAGCCAAATATTAACCGAAGCCCTCCTCGATTAACCTAAGGACCCATAAAAGCTAAAATTCAATTTTGTTTTTGAATTAAATTAAATTGGTACCCGCTTATATGTTATTTGATAGAGTATTGTGGCATGATTTAATTTATGATTTGTATATTTTGATGTGATTTACATGTGGATTAAAACTAGTAGAGATAATTTTGTTTCCTAGATATATTTTGCACATTATGGATTAAAAGTGATCTTAGTTTTTTATTGTATTTGTGATGATTATACATTATGGCTCTTGGTCTGATGTATTTTTGATATGATAAATAAGGAATTAATAATACTATTTAATCCTAGGTAATGGTGTAAAATTGATTATGTGTGTATAGAAGATGTTAATTAATGTGCAATTCTTAATTGTAGGATATGACATCTAAGAGTATACTAGCTGACCTGAAAAAAATGGGAGATATTGGATGTTAAAAACTATGACATATGGCATAGAAAAATCTAATATCTCCTAGATGAGCCTAAGGCCCTGGAGACTTTGTCACATAGCTTAGTCTATCCTGAGGAGGGAACTACTGCCCAACACCGTAGAGATATGGAGGCCTATCAAGCATGGGCTATGAAAGAAAGTTGTGCACGCTTTACTACACTAAGTAGCATGCACAATGATCTGGTTTGCAAATTTAATGCCTATAAAATTGCACAAGAACTATGGAATGCACTGAAACTCGCGTTCGATGGTACCTTGGCTACTAGACTGCTTGCATCGACGATGAAATTTGAAACGTACAAGATGGCTCCCAACGTTAGTATGGTAGAGCATCTTAGAAAGATGTCGATGATACATGATCTGAAAGCCGTTGGGAACTACCTAACTACTGAGCATCAGATTCCTAGAAGATTCTTTGGAGCACATGACGCTCACCATTACGTACAATGACAAAATTAAAACGTTCACTGATTTGATGCGTCATCTTGAGTTCGAGGCAGTGCAATAAACCACAAGGTCTAAAAATACTACACTCTTAATTGAACCAACGAAGCACAAGGCATCAAGGTTTAAGATCCTAAATTTTTTTTATATGGGTAATTTGGTAAATTATATTGACTTATTGGGGATAGTATGCTAAAATGGTCAATCTTAATAAAGATAATGAAGTGATCAAACTAAAACCTAAGTTGTATAATTGAAGCCTTGTTAGAATATGTCTTCTCACTTAAAGCAAATTCTATAAGTGTAAACCAATAGGAAGGTTAAGTGAACCTATAGGAGTGTTGTGATTGGATAGGACACGGGATAAAGGTCCTTGGATCACACACTCCATGAGACTTTAGTACTAGACCTGAGTTAGTTAGGTGCAAGCCCAACCCAACCTTTAAGCCTTATGTCTCTTGGCTCACTAGACCCAAACCTAACCCTAACCCTAATCCAATTATTAGAGGAGTACATAATCATTTTTTTTTAAACCTAGAAGAAATGGATAAACCGTAGATAACATTATGGAGGAGGTTATTTTCGTTCAAGCATTGGGGAGGAAGAAGAAAGGCATGGAAATCGAGTTCAACATCAAACCTAATGTTGAAATCAGAGGATCTAGGTGAGTACACCTTCAATACATCGGTATTTGGACTAAAACCCATATTTCACCATACATACAACGATAGATCCAAATATTGTGATTATTAATCTTAAATGTTTCATTGAATGGGTGAATGTGTGTTTAAGAGAATGATTTCTGATTGAAATTCATGATCTATATAGTTGTAAGAGTTTACACAAATCTATGAGTTATATAATCGATGCATAAGTTTATTGAAGTCAAATTGAAGCGTTTTGATTTGTTTATTCAATTTGTTTTGTTGGTATTGAGGTGGAAAAACCTCTTGTGAAGTTTGATTTTGTTTGGTTAATTTTGGTAGTGAACATAACGGAGCAATCTCTTCATATTCTGGGTTCTTCCGCAACTTCGGCAGACCCATCGATCTGCCTAAGAGGCTACCGAAGTTGTTGGTCACTCTTAGGTCAACCTACTGATAGCTTCAGTCTACCAAGAATGTTTTACAAACCCTTTGGCAGACCCTTAGGTTCACCGAACACTCTGAAGGTGCAGTAATGTCTCCTAGTTCACAACACAGGCTCCCAGGGCAGCCTAGTTGTTCAGACAACACCTTATTTTCCAGAATATCATATAACTAATTGTCCACATATTTTTATTTCTCCATTTACTTAAGATATTACATATAAATAAGGAAATACCCCCATTTGAATTCAATAAAAATACTTCAGACCCTAATTCTAAACGAGTAAAATCAACTTTTCAATTCATGAAGAAATCTCAGTTTTCTAGATTTTGGTCAAAACCATGATTTTCAAGTAGGGACACTTTTAGCCAACATTTGGGGCCCGTGATTTTTATGCTATCCAGTTATATTATAACTTGGTTAAATACCAAATTACGGTAGAGAAAGACCTATATCCTAGTCTTTAAAAATATTTTAGTGAAAAGTCAACATTTTCATATTTAGTCAGTGTCAGACTATGTCCTTTACTTGATAGTTACAAATGATGTGTAGTATTTGATTACAAACATGTTTATTTGACCTTATGGTTATTATTATCATTGTAACTATGATGAGATTCATTTTTAAACTGTATAATTATATTGGTTAGAGTCTAATAAGGCTTAAAGATCCTCAAATTTTATGAGATTATCATAACCCTCTTCACTTATGAAAATGTAATTGTATATATTCATCCTATCTATATTGGTAAATGTGATAGTCAGGAACCACTGGATGAGTGAGTTCTAGTAGGTAAATATGATTACCATGACTAAAGAAATAAAGAACCATTGGTATGATTGAAATTTGAATTGTGGAGAATCTTTGCCTCATATATATGATAAGTTATACTCTTAATTTATACATGGTGAACTCATATGCTTAGTTGTGATGTGTGGGGATTCACCCATAAGGTGAATCCGAGTGTATCAAATGAATAGTATGTCTATGTATGTCTATCAACATGGTATCTGGTTATAAATATTATAAAGGAATATCTCTTGTTGAAGGTTTCTTGATGTAATAGCTGTTGTGAATGTGGATGGCTTGATATGCCAATGGAATGACTTTGATTGTTGAATGATCTATAATCATCTGTATTTGAACCGTTTTACTTAAGTATAAAAGCACACAATGAATGATGCAGAGAGCACCTTGAATGAATTGATTACTTACGATATGTAAACCAGAATGTGAATGGTGAAAGAACATGGCATTGATGTCCATGACATGATGAATGACAATGAACATGTTATTTTTTGTCTCAATACATTAATAATGAATTAAATTTATGAGCAGGCATATGATGTGACTACTCAGCCAAGATGGTTGTGTAATGTGAAAGCCTATAATTGCTATGTGTAATGTGAAAGCCTAGAATGGTTGTGAGGTGAAAGGCTAAGAACGGCAGAGAGGTGAGGGTTTAGCTAATTCAACAGACCCATATTAATGAGAGTGAACTATTGGTAGTCTGTGCTTTGGTATGTTCATGAAGTTCGTCTCGCGGAGATGCCTTGGATGTGCTCTACTGACCAAAATAGAGAATGTGAAAGTGTACCCCGTGGGTTAAAAGTTCCTTAACTTCAACTCATTTGCCATGTGATGGTCCATATGGTTCACAAAGACACTGTGGAGAATGATTGGTGAGTCAGGCATGACATACACTATACAAATACTAAATAACATGCATATTCTATCCTTATGTATGATATTGGTTTGGTCATGTGAAAATGAACATGGTTTCCTTATGTAAGATTCATTGGGCATACTACATAATGTAGATTGGTAGTAATGAGAGGACTTGCATGCATTGGAGACTATCTTGGTGAGTTTGGGAGAGAACTGCATCTTGAGTGATTGTGATTATATGTTATATGATTCTTAAGATTCTAAAATCAGTATTTTCATTTACTCCATTATATTATATATTTACTTATTCCTCGATCTGTGTTTTTTAGTAAATACCATGGTATTATGGGTTTACTCATGCGTGCTTTCATCTCACGTTCGTTGTTTAACAATTTTCACGTCCTGGATGCTTGTTCGGAGAGTTCTGCTACTCGGGTATATCGGGTAGTAGTTTATTAAACCTCATACATAGTATGCATAGTTGAATATGATTAGTTATACATTATGCATTGACTTAATTTATGAATAATATAATTACTACATTAAGTTCTTATGACCTATACTGTTGTGCCACCTCCTTTTGAGGGGGTGAGAGTCTCATTTCCTGACCCAAGGATACCTTGATGAGTGTAACCTGAATTTGGGATGTGACATTAAGTCTAAGCATAGGCACAATGTAAGGGGCCACAATAAGGAGATACAACTGAGAAAGTGCCCAAAGCGGGCATAGGTACCAAGTACCCTAGAGGGAAGTGTGGTGAAAAGATATATATGTCCAAGATGATCTGCTACAACTGTGAGAAGTTCAGACACTTCGCTCGTAATTGCACTGAGCAGAAGAAGGTTCAAACTAACCCATCCTCTAGTTTACATTGCATGGTTTGTAACGAGGTATTGATTGCTCATTCTACTCCTGATTGGATTTTAGATTCCGAAGCAAGGAGACATATAGCCAAAGAGATGGATTCGTAGACTACAGGCAAATACTAGTATGGAATCAGAAGGTATACATGGGAAATACTACCATCCTAAATGTGCTAAGAGTTGGCATGTACCTGTTGAAGACACGAGAGAACCACGCATTGCTGCTTCACGATGTACTTCATGCACCTAACGTTGATCAAAGTCTCATAACAGTAGTACAGTTACTTAGATTGGATTTGTTTCTGTTATTTTCAGTGAAGATTGTGTTTCTATTTCTTTAGAGTTGATTTTATATGATCGTGGATTTATTTCTAATGGGTTGTTCAAACTAGAGGATGAACAGATTGTCTCGAACTGGTCTATTAGGATCTCTCGACAAAGTTCAATTATCCACATGTGAGCATTTTTTGTCTGGTCAATCATGTTGGAAAAAATTCAATAAGACAATGAAAGCATCTATATCTTTAGAGTTAATCCATTCTAACATATATGGATCAATTAATGTTAGGATCCAACACATAGAATCCTACTTCATTACATTTATAGATGATTACAGGCGATTCAGTTATGTGTACTTGATTTTCCACAAGTCAGAAACATTAGATTGCTTTAGATGATTCATTGATGAAGTCAAAAACCAATTGGATCAACACATTAAGTGACTCCATACCAATAAAGGATGCGTATATTTATTGGATTTATTCTTAGTGTTATGTGAAGAAAAAGGAAGGCAACTGACGATCCCTTGTACACCTCAACAAAATGATGTTGCACAGAGAAGGAACCTTACCTTGTTAGACATAATGAGGTCGATGATGGCGCATACGAACCTAGCAATTAGTTTTTAGGGAGAGGCACTTATGACTGCAGCCTATATCCTCAATCGTGTCCCTAAAAAACCAGTTTTTGCACATTGTACCAGTTATGGAAAGGCAAGGCGCCTGACCTGACTCACATAAGATGATGGGAATTGACAGGTTATGTTCATGTGCATTCCCACCAAATGGAAATGCTAGAAAAAAGAGTCGTGAAGTGCATCTTTTTGAGATACTCAGATCACTCTAAGGGCTACATTTTTGCCTGTGAGCAAACCGATGGAGGTCTAACACAAATTGAGTCGTGTCCTGTTGATTTCATTGAGGATGATTTTACAAGCAGGAAGAGATCAGGGATGAATCTAGTGCTCTACAAGATGATTGAGCCAGAGTTGGGATCAACATAGATCACCCAATATCCAAATAACATTGAGAACATAGGCTCTTAGTAGGATCTTATGGATTCTATGGATGTTGAGAATAGTGGTATAGACTACCACCCAATGGGAGTGTCCCTATGAACACGGATTCTAATAATCCCACCACGCGTAGTACTCATGGAAATATTTTCCATCATTATTTTAAGATTAAGAGTGAGTCGTTTAGGATTTTCACGCTCGATGATGATGAGGCTGGTTCGTACCAGAAGGCGTTATCATCACCTACCTCTCAAAAATGGATGATTGCTATGCAAGATGAGATGACTTCCATGGAGAAGAATCAATTCTGGAAACTTGTTGATCTTCCCCAAGTGCAAAACTATTAAGAACAAGTGGGTTCTAAAGGTCAAGTGCAAGGCAAATGGAAGTGTAGATAAATACAAGGCCCGTCTCATGGTGAAGGGTTACACCAGAGAGAGGGTGTTGAGAATGTGGAGACATTCTCACCAGTTGTGACATTTTTCTCAATCCACCTCATTCTAGCTATTGTTGTGCATCTAGATTTGAAACTCTACCAAATGGATGCCAAAACTACATTTCTCAATGGTGAACTAGATGAGGAGATCTATATGGATCAATTTGAGGATTTCGTAGATGAAGGGCATGAGAGCCGAGTTTTAATACTCAAGTGCTCTATATATGGCCTGAATACAATCATCTAAACAGTGGCATCTTCTATTCCATTGAGCCATTTTAGATTTTCGCTTTATGATGATTGAAGAATACCATTGTGTGTATGTTAGACACCAAGGTAGGAGTTTCCTTATCTTATCACTGTATGTTGACGACATATGGATAGCGTGGAATGACAAGGAGATAATTGTCTCTACTAAAGAGTAGTTGTCATCCACTTTTGAGATGAAGGACATGGATGAGGTAGATTACGTGCTTGGAATTAAGATTCAAATGAATCATGCTAAGAGGTTTCTTGGTTTGTCCTACGAGACTTACATCAAGAAGGTACTTGATCGTTTCAGAATGCATGATGCTAAACACATTGACACTCCTGTCGAGAAGGGTGCATCATTACATCTTGGCCTTTGTCTCTAGAAATAGGAAGAGAACGAACAGATGACTCATGTTCCTATGCTAGTGCTGTAGGTAGTCTAATGTACGCTATGTTCCCAAGGCAGGCTCATTAGAAGGCAATGAAATGTACTCTTCAATACCTACATGGGACAGCAGATTACATGTTTTTCTTCAAGGGAGCAGATTTGTATCTATGAAGCTATAATGATGCGAACTGGATAGGTGATCTAAACAATCGAGAATCGACGTTAGCATAGACATTCTTGCTAGGTAGCGGACCATCTCTTAGAATAACAAGAAGCAAGTCTACTTCGCATTTTCCACCATGGAGTCAGGGTACATAGCTTATTGTGTGGTGAGGCTGTATGTTTGAGGCGATTCTTACAGGATCTTGGATTCTTTCAAGAATGTGTAGGGCCTATCACCATCTATTGTGATAGCATAGAAGCACTGACCTACGCAAAAAACCCCAAATACCATGGCAGGATGAAGCATATCAACATTCACTATCATTACATTAGAGAAAGAATTGCGCATGGAGACGTGTCTCTTACATATGTCCCTACACAGCAGATGACAGTTGATTCCTTGAATAAACCCATAGCTAGACAAGTTTTTAGGGTTCATGTCAGAGAGATGGGATTACGTAGATTACGATTTGCATTAGGTTGAACTGTCTTTATTTACATTTGGATATGTAGACATCTCATATTATATTTCATGCATGAGAAAATAATAGAGTTTATTTTTCATGAGGCATGAGACTGTGTATTACATGCACACTTTACATACATTACCACAATATTATGAGTATATATGGATATGATATGTCACCAGGCTAGTGGTTGGCTTCTCACACAATGACCAGCCCTGACGCATGCATTGCAAGCAAGATGAGACATTTAGAGGGATTGTGCCATCAGGGGCATTCAGAGAACTTTCTGAGTTATATGTCACCTTATAAAAGCCAGGATGCGATTCTCTTTTAAGAATCGTATGTTTCCTGAAAAATTAGATGTCAGACCTTAACCAAGGCATCTAAGAGTTTTGAATTGGGTTAAGGAGCTCAAGTAAGGCACATAGATTGCAAATGAACTCAGAGCCCCAAGGTGTTGGAAGTTGTATCATGCCCCAAAATATATGGCATATATATCCATGTACAACACAAATCCCAAGGTGAAAAATTCCCATACTCAACTGAAGCGTGGACGATATTAAACGTGACAGTGCAATAATAAGCAATAAAAATGACAAATTAAAATATGTACAACAAAATTCTAATAAATTAAAATCCAACTAATTTGATAAGTTTGAAAACTGGAAAATATCCTTATTACAACCAATATCAATTAAATAGAAAATGAAATCATATTTCGAATTACATCAATTCAAACTCTCTAATAACATAAAATCTTACTCATCTATCCCTACTCAAAACTAAAATCAAAGAATGAATCAGCTAAACTAATTCCTCGTCACTTGGAGCTTCCTCTTGCATGAAGTCATCCTCTAAAATTATGTCATGTAACATGCGTGAGCTAATGAAAGGCAGTAAGTCAGAAGATAACACCAAAAGTATAGCTGATTCCAACCATAAGAATCACTCACAACAATCATCGATATAATCATGTGATTATCATCAATATCATGCATATATATATATCAAGGAACTAAGTTAACCAGAATAATTATCATGTTAAGATTGTGCAATGTATGAATGCATGTAATGCTATGAAGCACACTAAAATGATCACACAATGTGCAATTACCAAGCATTCAATTATGCAAGATGAATGCAATAAGTGTGACCATACTTTATCAGTGTACATCCATCTTAAATCCACAGGACTTATGGGCTCCCAGCCTAGTGGCATATCTTACTAGAATCTCACATTTTAACCCTAAGTTGAGATCAAACCATCAAGGCACTCCATGTGTACACATAGTCTTAGGGATTTGCAATCCATATTATACAACTCCCCAATCTATTTTTCTTTTGGGACTCAAACTAAAGGAATCCAAGACCAAGAGTATCATAGCCTCCATGAATCCCCCATGGCTTGCTCTAATATTAATTACCATACATGCACTAGGGGTTTGCTCAATCATATGAAAAAAGAGAACTTTGGAGAACATTGACTTCAAATAACTCAAAGGATGATACATGAATGGATATGAATGCATCCAAGGAATGCATTTTTTTTCTCTAACCACAAAATAATGGATGTATGCATGAAATGCTTGATTTTGATTCTTTCTAAGACCAAGAATGACCATATGCAAGAAAAGATTGGTCTTGTCTAATTGAAAATGCAATGAGTTGCTTGACATAAAATACCCTTCAAAGGTTAAAATTAAGCCCTTTTGCAATACTAAAATGATTTTTTTTATTCTTCTCAATTTTGATTGGGAAACAAGAATGATTACTTGACATGGACAATGCATTGAGTGACAGTAAGCAAATGAGTTTTTAATTTGACATAAAAAAACCCATTGAGTGAAGTAAATACATGATGTTTGAAAGATGATGCCATGGCAGACCCTTTAAAGTGTGCAAGTCATGATGCATTGTCCTAAAATGCATATGGATGATGCCTGAACCAAATTAAAAAGCTCTCCTATCATTGAACCAAGAAGGGTACCAAGTGAATTTACATCATATGTGATGTATTTGTAATGACCTTTAGTCTAAATGAAAAAGGACTCACAAGCCTCATGAAAATGGATTGGAAATTTAAAAGACCCATAAAGGATTACATTAAATTGAACTTAATGTCTTACTTCAAGTGATTCATACCCATACTTATTAGGGCCAAATATGATTATTTTCATAAGATTATCTTCGAACTACTTCTCCTTTACTGAAATGTATTGGATGCATACAAGCCTAATATGCCAAAACCCACATAAATTAAGCATGTGAATCTCATGTGCAAGTTCAAGTCAATCTAGACCCATTCATGACTTTGATGTGATGTATGCATGATGAACATGCATGGTACACCAAAGCCTCTCATACACACAATCTTTAAGTAGGATAAGAAATCCATCAATTACATGGCTTTGATCCAAATATAGCCCATATGGATCTTATATGGGTTAGGGTCAGATTTGTATTTTCATTTACATTAGAGGTCTATGATGTGCATGTGAGGGATTCATGAATATAAATGCGTCCATAAATGTGTATGCGTGCCTTAGCATATCATGTGAGTATGAGCAAATGTGATGCATGTTTATAGATACATATATGGGCTTAAGGCATGAGTACAATGAAGGCCACATAGATGTCCTTCATGGGTCATAAGAAGGTGACCTAGACCCATAGGTAAGGACTTAACCCATATAAGCTTCAAGGCTTGCTCTGATCAAGTGGACCTACATCAACTTTAGGACCTTTGGTTTTCATCATAAATTGATTCTTAGTGTATGGATATCAATGATGATGGATGGACCTGATGTATCTCTTAGAAAATGAAAACCCAATATTACTTCCATGGGGTATTATTGACTAAGCATTATTGGTTCATGGAAAAGACCTAAGCCTATGTGGACCTTATGTGGTTTACCTGACCACATGGGCCTACATTTGCTTTGGGCTTTTTCGGTTTTACTTACATCTGTATGCACAAATGATTGAAAGATTCATATGCATGGATCTAAGTATATGAACATGCATATGAATGAACATGAATGAGCTTCAATAAGAACCTATTGTGAAAGAAAAGAAAAGAATCTTCCAGAATCTTGAAAAATGAAATTTTTGACCTTTCAAAATAAGAGACCATACAACCTAAAACTTACATGATAAAAACTCAATCTCTCTCAAAATGAGTGGTAAAATGGGGTTACATGACCTAGAACATATACAATTAACACTTAAATATGAAGAGAAAAAAAACTTGTCCTAAAATCCATAAATAAATCAAGAACCACAATTGCAGAATGCAATGCCTAATGACATGGGATGCAAAATGAAGTGTAGATGCATGCTCTATGACACCTAAAGATATACCCATATGTAGGGCTGTAAACGAGCCAAGCTTTACCTAGCTCAGCTCGGGATCGTAAAATTTGGACAAGGCTCAGTAAAAGTTTTCGGGCTCAGGCTCGACACAGACTTGCTAGTTTTTTCAACGCTCAAGCTCGGCTCGCAAAAGCTCGACTCTGAAAACGATCGGCTCGGCTCGTGAAAGGCCAAGAGTTAATTAATTCTTATTTTTTAAATTTTAACCTAACTATTTAACTATTTACTAAATCCTACCTTTACAATTAACCAAGTAGTTACCTCATTAAACATCCCACTAACTTTTTTTTCGGAACTAACACGCTACTAACTTTTTTTGGGAACTAACACACCACTAACATTGTATTTAATGATTAATATTATATATTATACGTATGATACATAAGTTTATATATATCTTATATAAGACCAAGCCAAGCTTTAACCGAGCCGAGCTAGCTCGACTCCTTGATAGCCTTACCCATATAGGTATGACCCTAAACATGACCTATCAATACATAGACCTGACCTCTAGGGTGTCCCAAATATCATACAATAATACCAAAATAAGAATGATAATCCATACTAACCTGTATTATTACAAACCGGGCCACTTTAGGCCAATAACATTAAAAATGGGCCTTCGTGGACCGAATAAATAAATGAATTACAACATGGGTCGAAAGGATAACCTAATCTAAACTTGGGTTCTTGCTTTGCGGATCTTCGTCATGTTGGTCATCCATCTGAATCCATGGGCTCATGGATCCTTGATCCACGATCCTTCATCCTTCTGGCCTCCATATGAATCAACGGGCTCCTGTGTAATGACCCGATCCCAGATCCCAGACTAAGAGAGATTAGAAGCCTAATTA
>JAUPMG010087869.1:0-12650 GCA_031762675.1 Pachysandra terminalis
ATGTACTCAGTACCGTTCCTGATCTTCCTTTTTCGGAACGGGCCGATGTTACTACTATCTTGTGTGGCTATAATGCCGCATGGAGAAATAGTAATTCCCTTGCTTTCTCCAAACTCAGTCCACCCTATCGCATCCTTCATGCGATCTTCCTCCGTTGTGTTTACCCACGCTCTGGTAACACTAGTGATCTCACGCCGTTCATGGTGCGAGTTCTCCATATGGTGGTGACGCGCTAGTGCCTCTGTCTTCTTTCTCTGGTGATTGGTCACATCATCAGATTCTACAGGCATACCCGGAGGGGCGGTTTACCTTTTCCTTGCCTCATGTGTGCTGCGGCCAAGGAGTGGGGTATCAGACCTGGTTGAAATGACAGGCTCCTTCAGGAGCAGACATTCACTTTCTCTAACATCGTCCTGATGAAGCTTCCTCGCTATACTCAGGATCTTCCTCAACAGCACCAGGAACTCCATGAGCCATTTGATGAGTCTCCTCCAGAGCCGGCAGATCAGCCGCACAGAGCTTCGACTTCCTCAACCCCTGGGCCAGACCATATTCATAGGCGTAGTTAGTCCATCGAGACGAGACTTGCGGCTTTGGAGAGGTCTACTTCCAGAGCACACACCCGGATCAGGGTCGAAATTGTGGCAGAGCATCGCTACACCCGAAGGCAAGTGTCGCGGCTACAAAAGACGGTGGATGCAACACTCCGTTTCCTACAGGAGACTTTCGGATGCGGCAATACGTCTGATGTGACTCGTCGCTCTGGATTGCCACCACCACCACCTTCAGTTAGCCCTCCTTAGCAATGCCGAGTCTTATGTGTAATTTAGTCTAACTTTAGATGATAATTTACCTAGAACTTGTAGATTTGTAGTTCAAGGTGTATTTAGTTACTTATATCTTACTATATCTAATTGAACTTCCGCTTACGTTTCAATTTGGGTAGCCACTCTCGTAGAGATACGGGGTGAAGGTTACGCTTGGACTGGAGAACCTATGAAATAGGGAGTTTCCGGTTCGGGCTGTGACAATGGGTTCCCTCGAAAGTGAACAAAGGCCTGAAGAGTATTTATTGTTGAATGAGTCATCTCCTCAAAAGTGAACGAAGGCCTAAAGAGTATTTATTGTGGAGTTCAAATGACAAATTTGTTTAAAGATACTTGGAACAAAATCTCCAAATAGTCACGTGATAAAAACCTCAATAACTTATATGTATTTTACTAGAGGGAATTTTGCCTTATCAGAAATATGGTAGGGACAGGAATGTATAAGTTACTTTATATATATATATATATATATATATATATATGCGTGTTACACATGTCATAGATCATTGATCTCTTGGATCCCAATGCAACCCATTACACTGCAAATTCACTTAAAATCATTTTACTCACCACAATTTCCTTCTGGAAATAACTTTTGTGCGTTGATTTTGCGTAAATATTATGTGTTTGCTGCATAGATATATTTCCAATCATCTCTTTGGACATGGTTCTGATTGACACCTATCCAGATCAAAAGAGACTATTATGGATACTTTCCTCTATAAATATCAGAACATGCTTCCAAATTAGAACCACTGATCAACTGGAAAGCTGATTAAACAATGAAAATATCCATTCCTCTTGACGTATAACTCACAGATACGTGAAAGAGACAAAAAAAGTGACAACTATTTGACCTCTTGAGAAACAAAAGAGATATTCGTATCCCTCAAATATTGAGGTTCCCCGCTCTCTGGTGTGCATTCTTGTTAGCAAACTTAACATCTCAAACTTTTCTCTCTTTGCTCCTCTCTTTATCTTATTTATAGGTCATATTTGAAAATAAACACTGGTGAAAAAAAAAATAATTCCATTTATAGTCTTCATATTTTTGAAAACTGTAGATACACTCTTGTGTTTTCTCAGTCCTCATATTTTTGAAAACTATAGATACACCCTTGTGTTTTCTGATGTTCCACTTACATCCTTATCAATAACGTTGGGTTAACAGTGTTAACCGAGTACATTAATTTACTTTTTTTAACCTTGTTTTAAAAATTATATTTAAATAAGAGACAACTAATTTTTACAAGACACTAGTACTTCTATCGTTTTTACATTTGAAATTTTTTTTATCTCTCAGTAGAATAATAAAGTAATACAAATCTGATTAAAATCGTGTCAAGTAAGCATTGATTTTTATTTTTTTTAATATTTAATTATCTACTTAGTTAAGGGTAATATAGTTCATAAATTAAAAAAAAAAAAAAAATAGAATGACATCTGGACTTTCCGTTAGTTTATAAAATGGAAAGTTAACAAAGGGAGTTGCATTTCACTACAAGTAGAAATCCTCTACTACTATCCCTACTACCATCCCTACAACCAAGGAATGGGAGTTGCATACATTATAATTAGAGTTGATGTGGACAACCTCTTGTCCCTTAGCTGTAGGGATAGGAGTAGGAATCGTAGTAGAGGAATTGAACTCTTTGGCTACAGTTCAATTAAAATTTAAATCTTGTGATGAATCGCGTGGGACTCTCAACATCTAGGTTGCCTTCAGATACCGAGAAAATATGAGAGCATGAAAGAAGATTCACTTTTGTCGAATTGAATGTGTTTGAAAATCAAGAAAATACAAGAAATTGTGGGACTCATTAATATCGTGAGAAAATGAATGATAAAAATGATAACTTTTTCTTTCTTGCAAGAATGGTATTAAAATGCATGGCGAGGAAAGTTTTTTTGTCTTCTTCCTATAATGCCCTTCCCAAACATCCAAAATATACAAGGGTTAACACACACACACACACACACACACATATATATATATATATATATATATACACAATTTGGTTGGTTTGGTTTAGATTATATACATTAAAGTATAGATTAATTTTCGATTTGGTTAGGTTTAATTGAGGTTTCAACTCAATCTAATTTGATTTTATAATTTCAAAATCTAAATTGAGTCGGTTTGACATAACAAAAGTATGGCATATGATGTAAGGGCAGAAATGGAATTATGTTCAATATTCTTTTGACTTTCTTGCTAACCAAACACACATGAGTTTCATTAATCATGTAAGTTCTTGCAACGTCTACCAGCTTCGGAAAAATTATTTTCGCTTTTTTAAACATTGATTTCATACATCTTACTTTCTCACATAGTTTCTTGCCTTTTCTTGGTAACCACATAGTTTCTTGCCTTTTCTTGGTAACCAAAACGGAGACCTACAGTCGGACTTGCCTATCTTATCATTTGGCTTACGGCTCCTTCCTTTTGTGAGGACAGTAGATGATTTTATTCCTTCCCAAACTCTTACCTAACGTATCGTTGTTAAGGACACAGACCTTTTTAAACAAAGCCATTCACATTGAAGTCACTTCCATTTGTAGGAAGCTACATCAAACAGACCCTTAATCCCTCGTTCTAATCTAATCTAATTTATTGTTTAGAGTGACTCTTTCCTAACTAGTCACCTTTGAGTCACAAACGAATCATATTGTTATTAGATAAAAGAGATGTATTATACCATCTTGGGTATCGAACTCCGGTCGACGGCCGATGAACTGTCACCTTCACATGACCTTCCATTCCGGCAAATCCCCGGCAATTACAGCATACCATTCTTGGTTTGAAACTAGATACAATGCAAGACGTGGGATGAAGTGCCTAATTATAATACATTTAAAATTTGTACAACAGGAAGATAATGACGGGTGCGATCGTTTGCGATTTGAATCACAAAAAATTTCTTGTGAGCCTCGTAGGAGGTTAACATATGTTCAAAGGTGGGCTCCTTAGGAAGGGTGACTTTTGCAATTGTTAACTGGTTTCGAATCAATGTTTATAACTTAGAGAGGATCAGGTTTCCACATGAATGGCGTCTAATTAAAAATAAATAAATAAATAAATAAGATCACTAAGCAAAATAGAGGTAATATAGCGTGGCCATTATATGGATATGTGTGCCCACAAAGAACAAACCTGGAATCTCTTGAGATTTTTGAAGCTATAATAACATTTTTCATTAGATATCAAAGGGAGTCCGTCAATTAACGGCATTGAGTCATTGACTAATATACCCTTTATAATCATTGTCAATTTAAATAGATCCATGAAAATGAAAAAGAAAAATTATTTACAATGATAGGTTATGTTTCACAATAAGACTTCTGTTTAGTCGAGAAACTAAGAAGATTATTTTAGACTTCATATTTATATAAAAGTCCGTCAATATCTTTATAAGAGGTCAGTCTTGTAGTGGATTTACCCATTGAATTCTGATGAAAGATGCTATTATAGTTTCAAAAACCTTTAGAGTCTGACTGTAATTATTATAAATCTCTAAGAGGTCAAACTATAATTTTTCCAATAATCTAATATTAGAAACACACGTAGATGTGATTGGATGGAGTCAGCATCTACAAAGTCAACATGGCCACACGCTATGTACACAGTGAATCTCGACGTGTAGGGCCACAATGGAACGTGTCAAATTTTTATTAGATAAAAGAGATGCATTACATAGTTCCTTTACGTACATTGTAGCCTAAAGTCTGAGCATAGTTCAGTAATCGCCAACTGCCATGTCTCCTTCTTTCCTCAATCCTCCGGCTAAACTCCAATCGACGTCCGATGAACCTCCACCTTCACACGACCTCCCATTCCGACAGATTCCCGGCGGCTACGGCTTACGATTCTTCGGTCCGATTAAAGATCGTCTCGATTATTATTACACTCAAGGATGGGACGAGTTCTTCAGAAGTAGAATGCACAAATACCACTCCACAATCTTCAGAGCTAACATGCCACCTGGACCCTTCATCGCTTCCAACCCTAATGTCATCGTTCTTCTCGACGCCGTAAGCTTTCCCGTTCTCTTTGACACGACAAAAGTCGAGAAAAGAAACGTCCTTGACGGCACATTCATGCCATCAACCGCCTTCACCGGTGGCTACCGTTCTTGCGCCTATCTCGACCCTTCAGAATCTAATCACGCCAAACTCAAGCTCCTCTTCTTATCCGTTCTTTCCTCTCGACACCATAGATTCATCCCAGAGTTTCGTTAAAGCTTGTCGGAGCTCTTCGTCGAGCTTGAAGATCAGATATACGAGAAAGGCAAAGCTGATTTCAACTCAGTAAGCGATAAAATCTCTTTCGATTTCGTTTCTCGGTTTCTCTTGGAGAAGAGTCCTTCTGAAACTAAGATCGGATCAGACGGACCTAAGCTCCTTACCAAATGGTTGTTCTTCCAGCTTGCTCCGTTGATCACATTAGGGTTGACCAAGAAATTCCCGAATATTATCGAAGATTTGCTGTTCCATACCTTTCCTCTTCCTTCCTTCGTCGTTAGATCCGATTACAGAAAGCTATACGATGTGTTTTACGAGTTCGCGACTTCGATATTAGATGAAGCAGAGAGCTTTGGGATCAAACGAGACGAAGCTTGCCATAATCTGAACTTTCTTGCTGGTCTCAACGCCTATGGAGGAATGGAAGCTTGGTTCCCTATACTGATCAAGTGGATCGGACTTGCAGGAGAGAAACTGCACAAGCAGCTCGCGGATGAGATCCGAGCCGCTGTTAAGTCGGAAGGAGGGTTGACTTTCTCGGCGACGGAGAAGATGGAGTTGGCCAAGTCGGTGGTGTACGAGGCTTTAAGGATCGAGCCTCCGGTTCCGTACCAGTACGGTAAGGAGAGGAAGGATCTGGTGGTTCGCAGTCACGATGCGGCTTTTGAAGTCAAAGAAGGTGAAATGGTCTTTGGATATCAGCCGTTCGCGACTAAGGATCCGCGGGTGTTTGTGAATCCCGAGGAGTTTGTAGGGGAGAGATTCGTTGGGGTGGAGGGAGAGGAGGTTTTGGAGTACGTGTACTGGTCCAACGGCCGTGAGACGGAGAGTCCGACGGAGGGGAATAAACAGTGTCCGGCGAAGGATCTGGTGGTGGTGCTGTCGAGGGTGATGGTGACGGAGTTATTCCTCCGTTACGATACGTTTACGATTGAGGTCGGGACTCTGGTGCCCGGTGGCCTCGGTGCTCCGGTTACAGTGAAACATTGACCAAGGCTCCGATCATTTGAGCTGACGATCCTTATTCGGCTACTTCCGACAGTGGGAGAGTCACGTGCAGGAGTATGGACAATGATGGCCAGAAATAGTCTGATCTGGCATTCCATCACCTGCGTCGCACCACAGACGGACGGTCTTGATCCGATCATCCGAGCCGGTAATCCGATTTGAAACCATCCTTGCTGGGAGTTAGTAGACTTTTGGTCTGTCTTTATTATATTTTTCTTCTTCCTTTTTTCTTTTTTAAATGAATAATGTTAAAAGAAAATTGTGTTAAATGTTAATGAATAATTTTACTACTTTATTAAGTTAAATAAATTAGTTAGTGAAAATTACACTTTGACTTTCGAGGTTTTTGATAATTGTATTTATACCCTTGAGATTTATGAAATTACAATATCACCTTTTGTCAAAAACCTTAAGGGGTCAATCAACTAATGACACTGAGGCTGCATTTGACCGGGCTTATGCTTTTGGATAAGTACTCATTGGATAAGTGGTTCAATGGGAGCACTAATCCACATCAATAATAAACTGCTTACTTGTAAAAAATAGCGTTTGGTAAATATATTTATTTAAGCGCTTATGAAAGTTGGGTAAAATAAGTATTATAAAAATATTATTAAAATTTAGAAATAACATTTATTTAAGTGCTTACAAAAATTTAGAGAGTAAAATAAATATTATGAAAATATTATTAAAGTTTAGAAATAATTTCCCGCATAAATGATAAGAGAAACTGCTATTAGCAGCTTCTTTGCAAAGGGAGAACCATAAGGGAACCATTAGAGTTGAAATGTCTATTGGTAGGGAATCCTTGATGCCTCTTTGCAAAAGGGGAACCATAAGGACAAAATCCTCATGTAGTAACAGTGAACGAACGGATAAGTTTATAACAATAAGTAATAGAGAAAGATAACAAAGGAATTCTTCGAATAACACATCCTTACTACTTATACAAGAAGTGGTTATTAATTATTAGTGACATTTTTTACTCAAAATAAATAAAAAATCAATGAATCATCAATGATACTTTGAAAAGAATACAATATTAAAATTAAAAAAAAATGATATTTTTACCTTCGAAACTTAAAAAAAAAATTATCAATCCGTCTTGTTAAGGTATTTAGGTCATCTCTGTTATGAATCACATTTGTTAGAACTAAACAACTTGTTCATGTTGTCAATAAAATGTTTTTATTGAGTCATTTATTGAACGAGTGCTTATCCAAAAAACACAAGCGTCAGATCAATTTGTTCGATAAGAAGAGGACAAAATCTTATCGATGCTTCTTCCTTTGGCTTTGAATTCTGAGTCAACGTTAATGTGGCATCAACACGTAGCACAATAATATTATGTCCCGTGTTGGCACAACATTAATATCGCAGGGTTGGTCATAAATGATTTGTTTATGTTGTTAGTGATGTAAATCAGTTGAAGAGCATAAAGGATTTTATTCCTTTACGAAAAAGGAAAAAAAAAAAGAATTTGAAGTTTTAAAATATTGGATAAGAGCTAAATTCAATGTGGCATGTTAGGGTCGGGTTGAACCCTAATAACTACTAGGTGGAGCAAGTTTGCCGTTTAACTCGCCAAATTATCATCCTTAGATAAAAAATGGTGATGACGGATTTGTAAAAGACTAAATATATTAGAATAGATGCACAAAAAATACATTCAGACCAATATACTCGTCAGACTAGGAAAAAAAAATGTAGTAAGTCTGTCTCAAGACAGCCTAAACCGTCGCGCAACTGTTCTGTCAAGAGCGTTTCTTGTCAACTTAGAGCTGCAGAGAAGACAAAGAAAATTGGCTAGAAGAAATGAGGGTTTGCAATAACTGAAGAAGAGGAGTGAATGCAATCACAGAGCAGTAAAACCTCACAAGTTGAAGATTCTTCTCTCTTCCAAAGTCTTTTCTCACTATTGTTTCCGGTTTCAGGGTTTTCTGGTTTCTAATTCAGAGGTTTCAGATACTTCTGATCCTCTTCAATCTAGGATGGGCACTAGTATTTGTAAAGAGTTTCTCATTCTCAGTAGGACAAGTGTCACTCGGTTTAAGCGTTTAGATGGGGACCCTCGAGTGCTAAGCGAATCCTGAGTGACACGTGGTCCTGGAAAATATCTTGAGGGATGCTTGTACTCCAATACGGCTAAGTTACATTCAGAGAAAGAGATCAAATCATTTCAAACCTTAAAAACTGCTCTGCAAAAGGTTGCTTTGGAACTTGAGCAACACAGTTCTGCAGACGTGTGTCACTTTCACACTAGTTCCAATGAGCAAGTCACCATCCTGCCGCCATTCCTGATAAGATAAAACCCCCTTTAGATATGTTAGAAAGCATATATTTTATAAGACGGTGATAAGTCGGTGAGGTTTTCACCATGTGCTTTTCCATGAGAATCTGTCTCAAATAACCTTTTAGGGGGAAATTCAGTGTATTTTGCTAATTTCGTTATTTCGAAGGAAAACTCCATTTGTCGGCTATCTTCCTTCTAGGAACGTAAGTACCACTGTACCCTTACTAGGTGATCAATGTATTATTGAATTACCCGTATAACGAACTCGAGGTTGAGTGTCTCATCAAGGATCTCATTTTTATGACCAATCGTCCCAGTAAGGAGGGGATTACCTTGAAATCCGTTAAGGTTCATAGCTACAGTGACCAATCCGAGTGCCTTCTACTTGGATGAACTCAGAAGTTGACATGTGAATTCCTATAAGGTAAAGGGAGAGGATGTTCACAAAGTCCGGGGGAAACCAGTCTTTCAGGAAGTACTGAAGATAGCGTGCTTTCAAGTTCTAAAGCCCTTTCCACTGAGGATTTTCTTTCTGAAAGTGAAAGTCCCAAGATATGACTTGAAGTCAGTTCAAAAGAATGAATGAAAGTGACTTCGGTCCCAGTTGGTAAGTCGGATGCATAAAAGACAGCATTCAAGGGGGTAAATCCCCAATCTGCGTCCTTCAAAGAGGATGGAATCCGTAGTTTTTTGTGGGTGATAAGCCCTTTGACGAATTGACCCTCTCGAGGTGGTTAGCTTGGAATTCGTCTCAGGAAGAAAGAATATTCATCTTTCGAATTCACCCTTAGCAGGAGGGAAAATACTTCTTTTGAATTGACCCTCTGGAGGTGGTTAGCCTGGAAGAGACTTCCTTCGGAATTGTCCGTCGAAGTTGTTCTTCAGACCCGTCCATCGAGGTTGTCCCTCGGGTTTGTTTGTCGAGGTTGTCCCTCGGGTTTGTCCGTCGAGGTTGTCCCTCGGATTTTTCCGTCGAGGTTGTACCCGGATTTGTCCGTCGAGGTTATCCCTCGGGCCTCCTTGAATGAGAAGGGATATACCTGCTTGGTAATCTTTCAAGGCAAAGCATAAAAGGTGGTCCTTCGAAGTCTATGGATGTGATCCAAGAATGACTCTCGA
This sequence comes from Pachysandra terminalis, assembly GCA_031762675.1. Taxonomy (NCBI): domain Eukaryota; kingdom Viridiplantae; phylum Streptophyta; class Magnoliopsida; order Buxales; family Buxaceae; genus Pachysandra; species Pachysandra terminalis. The sequence continues at coordinate 9,490 of JAUPMG010087869.1, forward strand.
GTTAGAAGGCATAGGAAATTCCCTCGAGAATCTTTCCTTGCATAAAAATACCTTTAAAATGTGAAGGTATGGAATAAAATCACTCGAAGTTTGTTCTAGAGAGCAGATAGATGTGACTTCGAGGATCCATTGAGGTTTCAACTATATGAGGAGTTTATTAGAGTTATCATTCCCCTAAATACATCATTCGAGAGTAAAATGAGGTTCGTCGGAGGAAGAGTAAGATTCTCATTCCCTCGGGTGCCCAAAAGACAGTGTGTCGTGGGAACATAAGTCCTTAGTCTTTTGAATACTTCAAAAGGGAGAAAATGATGTGTTTGTTTGGTTTGGAACACGTGGCGTCCCCCTACAAGCTGAATTTCAAAAGGGTAGCTTCCTTGAGAAGCTATCGCCTTTATTGGTGATAAGAACGGTCAGATATCCTTCTGCCGTTTCAAATCTTGCCTTTTCACCAAACGGTCTAATCATTGTACGCACTTGCTGACAGCTGGCATGTGATAGGGACGGTTGTACAGCCATTACAGCTTTTTGGAATGATTCAGTGTATGCGGCTATACCCAAAACGTGTACATGCGCTCGTAAAAAAGTGTCGCGTGTAAAGTGGGGTTAAATTAGCCCGCCTGAGCAACAATATAAAGCAACATGTTCAATCCTTGAGTGGTGGGTCTTTACTGAATATGGAGTTGAAAAACTGTAACCAATTAAAATTATAATAAAGATAGTGGAATATGAAGCTTTTGGATTTAAATCATCTAAGGTCTTTCTTGTTGGACAAAGGATCTTTTGTGAACTTGAGCTATATGAACCTGGTGTGAACCTCATATGAGGTTGACAATTGTTCCCAGGTGGGCTCCACTAAAAATGACGACTTACATTGTTAAAACCCTAAAAGTCCTTACGAATTTGAAACTGGCTTCTACTTTAACTGCTTTCAACCTTCACCGGTGATTGTCACCCTTTTTAGCGTACCCGTTTGGGACAGGTGTCAACTCCGTGTGAAGTTTTTTTTTTATATTTAAGAGATGAGCAACCTCGTGTGAGGTTCATAAAATCGAGGTTCACAAAACGGAGGTTCACATAAGATCTTCTTCCCTTCTTGTTATGCGAAGAGTAACGACCAATAAACAAAAGTCACATAAGCCCAACATCTACAAACCCATGTGATTTTCAATTTTTTTCTTTTTTTTGGTGATGTTTGCAGGTGTGTCAATAATGTAAGGCTTATCTGTCTTCTGTACATTGGCTATTGTTCCTTCCCTTTTACGGAAAGGATTGGATGATTTGAATCCAATCATCAAAGGTCGATCACATTACGGGCAAATAAATTGTTGGGATTTTGACCGATCCAACACGCATAGATCAATCTAAACAACTCTCCTTGAGAGTTCCCAGATCTTGAGATTCGATGGATCAAGAGAACAAGCAAAAATAAATAAATATGAAAGACAAAAATAAAGAGAAGAACACAGAAATTACTCGGTTCGGCGATCTTGCCTACGTCTGCGAAGCGCACCAATATTTCACTATCACTTCCTTGAAGGTTTTACAATATGAGAGGGGAACTTTCTCAAAGCCCTAAAATATCTTGTGAAAAACTCTCTCGTTCTTGCCCTAACTCACTAAGGAAATACAACTCACTTAATTACAAAAGACTCGAGAGACTTATTTTAACTCACGATGGCCGGTCGACCAACCACTTTCTCCAGTCGACCGGGGAGATTTCCTTTGTCACTTGGTCGACCGGCTAGAATGCCCGATCAACCAGAAATCGGTCATTCTCCGCTCCAATCTCAGTCTGCGCGTCTTGTTGTTCCCCGGTCGACCGGACAGTCTCCACAACTCAACAATCTCCCACTTGGAGACTGAAGCTCAAAAGTACACGACTCCAACTACGATAGGTGCACACTGGTGCACTCATCCATATCTTCTCAAGCTAGAAGACTCACTGAAGCTGAGAACAGCTCCAGTTTCTCTATCGTCACTGTCTTGGTTAACATGTCAGCTGGGTTCTTGATACCTTGGATCTTCACAAGTGCTAACACCTCATCCTCTAGAAGAGATATGATAAAGTAATAACGATGTGCTTGGTCCTCGAATGAAATGCTGAGTTCTTTGTTATATGCATAGCACTCTGACTATCACTATGCAAAACACTTTCACCTACCTGAAGCCCAATTTTGCCAACAAACTCTGTAACCAAATCATCTCCTTATTAGCCTCAGTCACTGCAACGTACTCTGCCTCTGTACTGGATAAAGCAACGATCTTCTGTATTTGCGAAATCCAACTAACTGCAGTAGTGCCAACTGTAAAGACATACCCGGTAGTGCTTCTCTTGCGATCTACCTCTCCAACAAAATCTGAGTTTACATATCCTTGTAGTCTCAACTCACCCCTTATGAAGCATAGGCATTTATCTGTAGTGCCCTGTAGATACCTCAGTATCCACTTCACTGCTTCCTTGGGTTGGACATGAATCTACTCACAGCTCCCACTGCATGAGCAATATCTAGTCTTGTGCAAACCATGTCATACATTATACTTCCAATGGCTGAGGCATATGGAACCTTGGCCATGAAGTCTCTGTCTTCATATGTCTTGCGAGACTGATCCTTGGATAGCCGGAAATGACTAGCCAACGGTGTATTAACTACTTTGGCACCACTCATGCCAAATCTCTTTAGAACACGACCAATATACTCTGTCTGACACAACTGCAAAGTGCCTCTTTGTTTGTCCCTATTAATCCTCATTCCAAGGATCTACTTCGCTGCGCCCAAATCCTTCATGTCGAATTCACTCGATAATTGCTTTTTCAAGTTTCTAATTTCATCATATCTGAGCCTGCCACTAACATGTTATCGACATAAAGTAACAAAATGATATACCTGGACTCAAACCTCTTGGAATAGCAACAATGGTCAGCCTTGCACTTGTAGTACCCATTTCTTTGCATGAAGTTGTCAAATTTCATATACCATCGCTGTAATGACCTGAACCTTTGAAAGTATTTTATTTTCCCAGTTATAATATATGATTAAATTATTAGAGTTATCTATGTGATTGTATGTGCATTATTTACGTTATGGGGTATTTTTGTAACATAGTTTCTGAATTAGGGGTTAAATTGATATTATGAGAAGTTGAGGGCTAAGTGAGTT
>JAUPMG010087880.1:0-12650 GCA_031762675.1 Pachysandra terminalis
ATCTTACTAGAACTATTAAACTTCCACTTATGTTTGTTGATCCACCTCCATAGCAATATGGGGTGAAGGTCGCAACTAGATTCAAAAGTTCTAAATTTTTGGGTCAGTTCGTGACAATTAGCCTCAAACCGATCCTAAGGTAGAACTCTATCTCGAAGGAAGCTGATATATAGTTCCCTCCGGTCAGTATATTCATGAACAATGAACGCTTCTGCAACATCAGGTGGCTCTTGACACTTAGTGCAGGAGAGTTGAAGTTTAGCAGCTTCAAGTGCCATTGAATGCCAATATACTCCTGACCTTTGAAATCATCTATATAGGGGAATAGAATCCAGAAGTCCACAGGTATCTTCATGCATAGCTTACATCTTTTTGAAGGCTTCTTTTGGTCCAATCCATCTGAAAAGAGCTCCACTAACCCCTTTGTATTAAAGAACTTTACTTTGCTTAGCAAAATTCATTAATATCTTAAGAGGGGAAACATGAGTACGATAAAGAAGATTATCTAAGTCAAATATAATCTGATATCTTCAATCTGCCTCTGGAATGATCACTTCATCTTCTTGAGGAAGTTGAGTAGAGGGAGTAGGCCTTTGGATGACCTCCAAAGTGGCTATATCCAGCTCCATTTGAAGTTTGCTTCCTAGACTGGCCAAGGCATCAGCATGCTTGTTCTTGCTCCTCATTGTATAAGTACAAGAATAACTTCTGAACCTCCGGAGGAGGGCTTGTATAGCTGTTCTGTAAGGAACTAAGTCAAGTTCCTTAACCGCGAAGTCTTCATTGATTTGAGAAACAACCAAGAAGGAATCACCAAATATCTGAATGTTCTGAATAGTCATCTGATGCGCTAGTGTGAGACCAGTCAATAAAGCTTCATATTTTGCTCTGTTGTTGGTGCAAGGAAAATCTAGCTTGAAAGAAAAGGAAACTAGTTCAATTCCTGCTCCATCATCCTGCGAATTGGATGACCCGTCAAACTTCATCTACCATTCTTCCTTAGAAGCTAAAGATACCTCATTTACAACGCCATCCTCTTCTTCGTGAGTGGAGAAGGCCGCCAATAGGTCAGCAACAACTTGTCCTTTTATAGCTTTTGGAGTTTCACACAATTTCAAACTGAGCTAGCTAAAGTAGCCATTTGATATGTCTTCCAAAGAGAATGGGTTGAGATAGCAAATACTTAACAGGATCACTCATAGTGACCAGGTGAATTGAATGTGAATGTAGATAATGTTTCAGCTTATTCACCATGTACACTAGAGCTAGACAAGACTTGACTATCCTAAAGTATCTGATTTCATCCCCTTGTAGAAGTCTACTGATATCGTAGACAGGTCTTTCAAGGCCTTGCTCATCCTCTTGAGCAAGTAGATCACTTATAGCTTGGTCCATATAGGTGAGATATAACCTGAGAAGTTTCCCTCGAATAGGAGCCATAATGGTGTGGGGATGGGCAAGCACTTGTTTCTCTTCCTTCCAAGTAAAATGAGCGTTCTTCTTCAAGTGAGGCATAAGTGGGATAAGATATGCTGAGAGTCCGAAAATGAACCTCTGGATATAAGAGACTCGTCCAAGGAATGACTTTAGTTTTTCTGAGTCCTAGGAGAAGCTAATTCAATTACAGCCTTGCCCTTCGTTGGGTCAAGGTCAATTCCATGCCTGTGGACTATAAACCAAAGAAACTTACCAGATGAAACCCCGAAGGTACACTTCGCAGGATTCATCTTGAGTTATACATCCGGCACCTTTGGAATACCCTTTCGAAGATAGCAAGATGGTCTTCTCATTTTGTTGATTTTATAACCAAATCATCAACATAATCCTCAACTTCCCCATGTAGCATGTCATGGAATATTGCAGTCATAGCCATTTGGTAAGTTGCACCAGCATTCTTAAGTCCAAAAGGTATGACTGTATAATAGAAGTTACCCAAAGGGGTTCTGAAAGCAGTTTTTTCAGCATCCCTTGGGTCCATATGGATTTGGTTATAACCTGCAAAACCATCCATGAATGAGAACATCTCATTCCCTGCAGTAGCATCAATCAATATATTCATCTTAGGCAAAGGAAAATCATCATTGGGACAAGCTTTATTAAGATCCCTGAAATTCACACAACATCTAATTTGCCCATTTTTCTTTTGTACAGGGACAATATTAGACAACCAGACAGGGTGCTAGATAGGCTTAATAAAGCCTGCTTGCAGAAGCTTCTCAACTTCAACATTGATCTACAACTCAATATCTGGCCTGAAAGTCCTTGGTGCTTGCTTAATAGGATGCACTTCAGGGGCAAGATGTAGTCTGTGAGTCACTAATCGGGATCAAGACTGGGCATGTCTTCATAGCTCCAGGATAAAATGTCTTTGTACTGGGAGAGCAACGCTATGAAGGCTTCCTTCTGCTCTGGCTCAAGGAGGGAGGATATTTGTAGAGGTTTGTTGACACTTGGATCGTCCCCAAGGTCAACTATACACACAAGTCTTCTTGGACAGCCTGAACACCATTCTGTAAGTGTTCTGAGGCCTGTCCAAGTTTGGATTCGGGAGCTTCCGCAATTCTTCACTAAGGGAACATTGTAGGACGTAAGTGGATGGAGTCCCTTGTGGTTGTCACAACCTATTTACATATCTTCCATCAGGAAGATCAAGTCTCACACAACGAATCTTCGAAGGTCGAGGGCCTTCCGAAGAGGATGGTACTGGGGGATCAACAGATTCAAGAGTAGCAATTAAGGGCAAGAGAGTTCCTTGAGACTTGGCCACACAGCATTACCCCTCTAGGGCGAATCCGTCATAGTGCGTCGCTTTAGCAAAGTAAGTTTTTGATTCTTCAAAGGGAAAGGGCTCCACCATTACCCTAACAACCTTCCCATTCCAAATTCCCTTCAAACACTGATGATAAGAAGAGGGAATTACTCTCGCTCGGTGTATCCATGGTCTTCCCAACAACACATGGAATGTAGCTTTATCATCAATGAAATGGAAAGTAGCAAGGAATTTAAAAGATCCTACCCAGATGTTGAGAGTAATGTAGCCCATTGTTTGTTGCCACTGGGTGTCAAATCCCAAAATCCGGATCTGACTGGGGAAAATACACTTCTTTGAAACTCCAATTGCTTCTAGGATTTTGAGGGGGATGAGATTCCCAGCAGAACTGTTGTCAACCAACGCCCTTCGAATGTCTACATCCTGTAAAGTGGCATTCACATAAAGGGGTTTGTTGTGGCCCTCTGAAGACGTCATCATGTCTTCCTCTGTGAAGCTAATGGCAGACTTGCTGAGTCAAGGAGGGTAGTATGTAGAAGGTTCCTGATGGTTGAAGCATTTAAAGTGATACTTCTCCATGATATCCAGTAACGCTTGAGTGGCTTCAGTCTTCATCTCTGAGGTGAATTGCATGTCCTCAAAGAACATCTAAAACTTGGTGGTAGTACGTACAACTTCACTTGATTGGGGGTTCGACTTATGCTTGCATTTTAGGACAGACAACATGCGCACATCTTTCTTTTCTTTTCCTTTGTACTGAGGAAGAGGATCAACATGCACCTTTGCATCCGGGATATCAATGTCTCCAACCGCCAACCTAGCATGGAATTTCTTCCTCGAGGCCCAGCAGTAAAGGTAGAATGATGAGTTTTGCGGTGGAACTTGTGATATCGCGGGGACTGCTTGTCTGCCTCTGAGGGCTCCTTCTCAATAGGTGGTAGCAAAACATGATCATCTTTGATCTACTCCTGCTACAAAGCATCCAGCTGAGCAGGAGAACAAGTTACCTCAGGAGGTGGTGGGCGTTTCTCTCGGTTATTGGTGTTGCTACTACTAGGAGGCCTGTCCTTTTTCTTTGGCACGAGATCCTCTTCCTCTTTCTCAGTAGTAACAGCGAGAACACGCTTCTTCTCTCTTTTCTACTCAGGAATGGGAATGGAAGCATTCGTCCTCTTGGTGTTCTCATATAGCTTAGTGAAGCTTTTGATGTCATTATTCTCCAAGTGTACTCGGTATACCAGGTGCATGCCATTGATACAGATCCTGAAAAACTTCTTTTCAGAAGTCGCCTCCATGAAGGTGATCACAAGATCTTTGAAACGCTTGACATAAGCTACTAGATCTTCATCCGGTTTTGATCTCTCATGGATAAGATCAATGATAGTGAGCTTTTCCTCTGTGATGAAGAACTTGTGATGGAAAGAAGATACCATGTCTTCCCAAGAGTGTACTGAGCCAGGTTCCAACCTGCTATACCAAGTGTAAGCCCTCTCAGAGAGTGACTTCGAGAACTCACGGAGACGAAGCTCCTTGTTACCAACATAAGTGTCACAACCCAAACCCATGTAACCACTTGGGTTCAGTGGGTCCAAATTGTGGCCTTCACTTCCTTGGAAGGAGAGTGGTAATCGATTCACAGCAATAGCAAAAGAATGAATAAATTTCATTCACGAAGGAAAATAAAAGAGTTATACACATAACTACACCCAAGCACAGCGGAAAATCAAAATATAGTTCTAGGTTGTAAATCAGATTATAACAAGAAGACACCATCTTAAGTATCTTCCGAACGGAATAAAAGTCCAAAATATATTAGAGTGTATGCAAAAGATGTAAAAATCATTACAATTATGCTCACTGAAGTGAGTAGAACTCGTCTTCTTCTTCGTATAACTCTTCTCCAGTAAAACCTTTGTCAGTCACAGCTCCTAAATTTCCTGAAAGGTTGCTAAAAAGCATGAGCTATAAAGCGAGTAAGAAATAAATTCAGGAATGTATAAAGTAAATCTTAAAATCTAAACATTTACAATGTTCCAAGTTCAAGCATTAAGTTAAACACAACAAATGCAATGCATGAGGTAAATCAATTCATAATGCAATGCTGTGCACCTAAATTACAGAAATCACCAAGGTGATCTAACAAACAATTTAATATGCTATGCAAATGCAACTCTATCAGAATATCAATGTGGTATGTTTCCTCCTGATCCAGCCTCTATTCGGGATGTCCCAGCAACCTGAATGCGCCCCAAGGTGTTCTAGTAACCTGAAATCATCCCCCCGTCGTAACGATCCAAGGAATAGGGCTATTCTACGTGTACAGCGTAGTTTTAAGGGCTTTCAACCTAGGAGGCACAATCCCCCCACTTATTTTTTATCAATGGTACGTAGACCGAGACTTGCAGCCACCTTGCGGTATCCCTTAGGAAAACAAACACTTGACTAATCTACAGAGGTCTATCTCTAACTCCTTGGGTCTAATAGCCCTAGGGAGGAGAGTGTGTTGGGTTAGCTACTCTAGTCTTCTCACTAGATGTGGAAACACATCACCCTCATTTCAATCCATCGAGACACAATCATGAGGTCTCAAGTTATAGGGTCATACTCTTTGACCAGCTATGGCCTAAAGTCCATGAAGTGTTGTGAAGTGGTGCACATTTACTAAACATACATCTTGTAGTGTACAGGGTGTAATACAGTAATTTGGAGTACTTCTTCCACATATCTCATACAACACCACATAGCATTTCATTTATTCAAGATTTCGAGTATCATCTCTACTATCATTCACACATGTAACCATATAACATAATTTCAAATCTCAATGTGAGCCAATGTGTATCAGAACATCAAAATATAAATCTAAATGGTCAATTTCGGCGAACCAATATGATATTTGGCGACAAATCCAGGAGTTCAGTTTTCAACGATCACTTCGGTGGGATCTTCAGCGCACTGAAGTCCATTTCGGCACGCCGAACCGAAACTCGGCGACCTACTCAGGAATATTCACGCTCGGTGACCTATTCTGCGCACCGAGGAGTTCGCCCTTGGCCTAGAAAGTGTTCCACGCGCCGAAGAGGTCACCGAACGTTGTGAACAAGTTAAAATGAAGGGGTTTCTCCTCTAAATCAATTTTCCCATAACTAATTCATTCATAGTATAAAATGAATCATTCTCAAGCATGAAAACATAATATTAAACTACTATCTAGCATTCAATCCATCCATTCATCATCAAACATAAACATGAACTTGAAAAACATGAAAATGTTCAAGAATCTATGATAACCTGTTAGCATTCATGAATTTATACTTACCTTTTGTATTCAAGCAATAATCCTAAGCCAAACAAATGAAACCCTTCTCTTCTACTATTCCCAATATCTCAAACCAAGCAAACAAAACCAAAAATGAGACCAAGACATGAGATTCTCTCTCATGCAAACCAACTACTGCCAAGTGTCATAATCCTAACCATTCAATGTTAACCACTTCAATCCTAGCCCTTAAAGCTTAACTACTTTAATCTAAGCCATTCAAACTCAACTACTAAAATCTGATCCATACACTTCATCAACACAAGATTTTACAATTATGCCATTAGTTCAAACACACAAGGGTTAAGCTACTATGTGAAGCACTAGGATGAAACCAACATCACAAACACGATCGTATGGTCGGATCTAATCTGATTGGAGATCAAATTAGGGAATAGAGTCACGACAAGAATTAAAATGTAATTAAATATATATTAGGTGGTCTAGGTCGTTACAATAAGCCCCCAAAGCTTCTATGAAATGATTCACGTGTTCTCTGACGTTCTCGTTTTGCCCTGAAAACTGGGGAAAGACAGGAGCCTCGTAGTCCTTGGGATATAGCAAGCTGAGGCGTGCCTCCAGGTACGGAGGGTAGAAGTCACTTCCAATCCAGTCCGTATCCCTGGATTGAGATTTCTGGAGAAGAGCTTGAACATCCGTAATGGTGACAAAGTCAATTTTGAGAGCAGATGGAGGTATGGATGTATTGGAAGAGGGTATATTGTGGGAGAAGTTTTTGGAACAGGATTTGGAGAAGGATAAGGACTAGGTTTGATATTGAGAGCATATAACTGGGCCTGTAAAACCTAAATAGTTGGCCTGAGAGATCTAACCATCTCTTCAGGATCTTGTGGAGGAACAGGCTCCTGAGGAGGATTCTGTTCTAGGATTTCTTCAACAAGAGGGAGAATACTTGAACCAGAGGGAACCATAAATAAAGAACAAGGTAAAGACAGTAGCAGACAGATAAAATTTGAAAGGAATGACTACATGCTCCCCAGTGAAGTCACCAAATGGTGATGACGGGTTTGTAAAAGACAAATATATTAGAACGAAGTGACAGCTAGTACATATGAGCCAATTACAACCAGTCTTCCAGAGAAATAGGTAGGGAGAGCCTGTCTCAAGACAACCTAAACCGTCACGCAGTCGTTTTGCCAAGAGCGTTCCTTCTCAAACGTCACCTGTGAATAAGACAAAGAGAAGAGACAAAGGGGAGCAAAGGATATTGCAGTAACTGAAAAGTCAGTTTGAATGCATATCTCAAAGCAAGAATAACCTCAAGATTTCGAATGACTTAAAGTCTATAACATGTAGAGAATACACGTTTATGACTGACTACCCCTTTCTCTTTCAGTGCCGTTACTCATTGTTGTATTCTACCTCTTAAATTTCAGGGATTCAAGTTTGGTTTTTAATGGAGGATACATTCTGCTATATATAAGGAGTTTTAGCCTCTCAATTTAGGACAAATGTCACTCAGGCAAGTGTCGAGAGAGGAGCTTATAAATATCACCATACATAAAACATATCCTAAATGCCACATGTATTTCAACACGCCTAAGTTATTTCCAAAAAAAGGGATGAGTCATTCAAATCTTCAAAACTTGCTCTGTGATAGGTTGTTTTATACCTTGAGGAACACTTATTAAATGACACGTATTGCATGCATGTATATCTAAAAGCAACATTTTCATTCTTCCCACCATTCCAGATAAAACAAAACCCCCTTTAGATAAGTCATACAACAAATATTATAGGTGGCTGAGGTTTTATCACGTGTTGTCCATTCTAAGAAATCTGTTCAATCAAACTTTAAGGAGTCACTTCAATGTCATAAATACCTTTCTGAATTCGTATATCTCGAAGGAACTCCCTTTGGCAGCTATTTTCCTTCGAAGGAAGCCAAAATCAATCTACTTACAAGGTGACTAGCATTCTCGAATTACCTACATAGAGAACTCAAAGTTGAGTGTCTCAGCAGGGATCTCGTTTTTATGACCAACAGTCCCTGTAAAGAAGAGCTTATTTTGAAATTCTTCGAGGTTTATAGCTACAGTAACCAATCCGAGTGCCTTCAATTTTAATAAACTCAGAAGTAAATATGTTCTCTTGTGAGTTCCTTTACAGTAAAGAGAGGAAGTTTCTCAAAGTCCATAGGAAATTGCACGTATGAACTGTTCCCTGGAATAAAGGCGTAAATGGACTTCTAAAGCTCTTTCCACTGGGGATTTGCTCTAGAAGTCTCAGTATATCAAAACTAATACTCGAACTCGACTCCTAAGGATAAATAAGAGTGACTTCGAGTCTTACTTTGTCATTCGGATGCATAAAAGAGTGCATTTGAGGGGGTAAACCCAAGTCTTTATTCCTTCGAGTTATCCGAACGTAGTTATCCTACGTCCATACGGAATACCAATCTTTATTCCTTTGATTACTCCAAGGGCAAATGTCCTATGTCCAAAGCTAGACATGTGGCATTACCCTATAACTTGCATTTCAAAAAGATAGCTTCTGTAAGAAGTTTTCCTTTTTGGTGATAAGGACGATCAGATATCTCTGAATCTTTTCAAATATCACATTTTCACCAAACGGTCTAATCAATGTGCAACTGATGTTGACAGCTGGCACGAAAAACGGTTGTACAGCAAACAACAGCTTTATTGAATGATTCAGTGCATGCGGCTATAACCAGTAAACGTACACACGCACTTTTAAGATATTGCCACGTGTTTAGTGGGATTAATTAGACCGCCTGATCACCAATATCAGGGAACCAGCTAAGTGAAAGCAACAGTCAGAGGGAGATATTTTAAACTCAAAGAAAAGGAAACTTGCTATTATTTCTCTCTACAAACTCCAACCAACTAACAAATCGGCCTTGACTAACTCCGATCAGTCTAGCTCCTCTCAATGAAAATTATTGCTTGGAACTGTCAGGGGATTGGCCAACCCCTGACAAGAAAGCACCTGAAAAAGGTGACGAAATCTTGTAGGCCATACTTGGTTCTATTATCAAAAACTTTGGCTTCTGCTAAGAGGTCTGATAAGAGTATCAAGGCTTTTGGATTCAAAAAATACTTTTTTTTTGTGGAGGCATGTGGCAGGTCAAATGGGTTTTGGGTCTTCTAGAATTCAGATATGAATATCGACATCATGCATAGCTCCAACTGGGTCATCCACATGCCCATTCATGCCGCTGGGAACGATCCTTGGGTCCTGTCCTTCGTTCATAATAGCTCGGTTGCAAACATCCTGGCACAACAATGGAAACAGCTTGAGGAGTTCGGCGCTGGGCTCTATCTGCCTTGGATGCTTACGGGGAATTTTAACATTGCTCTCCATCTAACAGAAAAATGTGGAGGTAATGAGATTAAGGTAAAAGAAGCAAATCTGTCATTTAATTTCATGAATGCTTGGGTCCTATATTACCTAGAATAACGGTAGATCTGAGATAGGTTGCATTGCTGAAAGGTTGGATAGGAGCCTTTGTAACCTGGATTGGGCTCGGAAATACCCGTACACTATGGTTACTCATACCCCCATCGTGGCCTCTGACCACTGTCCAAACCTTATGGAACTTGTGCCTAAGAGGCCCAAGAAGGTTAGGCCGTTCAGGTTTGAAGCCTTCTGGGCCTCTGAAAATTCTTGTGCTGATGTTATTGCCAATGCGTGGAAGCCTGATCCTAGTTTCAGATTGCACAGTGTTTTGCCGTCCGAACTTCGAGACCTTGCCAAACAACTCTTAAAATGGAATAGGGAGTTTATTGGTAATATAAATGATAAGCCTGAGGCCATTCTTAGGGAAATTCAGAAGGTGCAGGCAAATCTTGAATTTTGTGGGAACCAGTATCTTACACAATTAAAAAAACAACTTCAATGCAAATATCACCAAACTCTTCACCAACTTGAAGTCCATTGGGCCCAGAAGTCGCAGGCTCTTTAGTTGAAAGATGGGGATCTTAATACCAATTTTTCCATCAAGCAACCATTAACCGTCGAAAACGTAAGCTCATTTTAAGTATCAAAGATGAATCTAACAATCTTGTGGAGGAACCTGACCTTATTGAAAAAACGTTCATTGATCACTACACAAAACTCTTCTCGGCCTCCGATCCTTCCTCCGAATCCTCCTTTGTTGACCTGGCTCAACCTCTGGTATCTAATGAAGATAATGATGCTCTCCTTAGAACTGTGTTTGTGGATGAGATATGGGAAGTCATTAATCAGATGGGACCTCTTAAGAGCCCGGGACCTGACGATTTTCCGTGGTTATTCTACCGTGAATATTAGGACATCATCAATCCGAATGTCATTTCAATTGTTAAGGATTGTTTTGGTTTTGGGTATTTTCCTCAAGAGCTCAATCATACCTTTATTGTTCTTATACCCAAATGCCAAAAATCCTAGGACCGTGAATGAATACAGACCCATTAGCCTATGCAACTTCTGTTATAAGATTATCTCCCGGATCATTGTCAACCGCTTGAGACCTATCATTTCTAGAATCATCATCCCTAACCAAACTTCCTATCTTCCTAGTAGAACCATACATGATAACATTTTTGTCACTCAGTAGGTTGTCCACACCCTCGAGAAAAATAAAAAGGGTAAGGTTTATTTGCACTGAAGTTGGATTTGAGTCATGCCTATGATCGGGTTAGCTGGGCGTTCCTTGCAAAAACTCTAACTGCTTATGGGTTTCATTGGTCTTCAGTCCAAAAAATCATGTTTCCTGTCTCCACAGTTAGCTTTAGTCTTCTTATCAATGGAAGTGCCTGTGGATCTATCAAGCCTTCTTATGGGCTCAGGCAAGGTGATCCGCTCCCCCCTTCTTGTTCATACTCTGTCAGGAAATTCTCTCTTTAGCCCTTAACAAGGTTGAGACGGATGGTCTGATCCATGGTATTATGGTGACTCGTGATTGTCCTCCCATTACTCATTTTCTTTATGCGGATGACCTATTAATCTTTGGTAGATCATCAATTATTGAATGTAGGGTTATTAAGGATATTATTGATAAATTTTGTGGAGAGTCAAGCCAAAAGATCAACTTCAAAAAATTCTCCCTCCACACTAGTCCTAACCTCATTGGTAACGCTAAATCTGAGCTAACCTCGCCCTTTGGGGTGCCCTGGAGGAAAGAATTCAATGATTATTTGGGCATTCCTATGTTTTTCGAAAAACCGTCCAAAAAACACTTTGTAGAATTAATGGAAAGGACCCACCGGATACTTGCGGGGTGGAAAGCCAGAACGCTTACCCAATTTGGGCGTGCAACGCTCATTAAATCCACACTTGCGGGGCAACCCCTGCATCTGATGGCGTGCCTTAAGATCCCGACCACAATGGTGAATAATATTGATCTTGAAGCCCGTAATTTCCTTTGGGCGTCTTCTGCCTCGTCCCAAGCCTTACACACCATTAACTAGAGCAAACTTTGCTCCCCTTCTCGGATTGGGAGACTTGACATTAAAAGGTCGAAACCTTCAATGATGCCTTATTACTGAAACGGGCTTGGCAACTTCTTAATGGCACTAACTCACTTTGGTGTACCCTTATGCGAACGAAATATTTTCGGCATAGACCTTTTTTGGAGGCGAGAGTGCTTTCAACTGATTCCCAAACCTGGAAAAATCTATGCAAGATTAAGGAGAAACTTTTTGATGGGATTGGTTGGCAAATCTGTAGTGGTCAAAATATTCAGATCCTCTATAAGGGGTGGATGCCTGTTGAGCTGCGCAATGTTCCTATTCCGGCTGGGTTTCACGACCTCAGGGTTGCTAATCTTATTGACCATGATTCCTTGGTTTGGAACAGAATCAAAATTGAAGAAATTTGAGACTTAGAGGTGTGTGATCTTATCTCAGCAATTCCTATTAATGCCTCTCTTGGGGAGGACAAATTGATTTGGGCCAACACTACCTCTGGCATGTTTTCTGTGGCCTCGGCCTATAACTTGCTAAATCTTCAAGAGTCTTATGTGGTTCCCAATACCAACTGGCTCAAGATATGGCATGTTCCTAGCCCTCAAAAGATAATTTTTTTTTTGTGTGGAAATGTTGTTAGTCGGGAATTACAACAAATAATGTCTTCAGAAATCAAATAATGTCTTAAGAAGGATTGATTTCTGAAGAAGTTTAAAAATTGATTAATTTGGATGCAACATATGCACATAACAAATGTGTAAAAAATCAATTTTGGATATATTATACTTTGAAGAAATACTCTGATTATGTGTTCTGCAAAATTGTACCTCTATACACATGTCACATTCTTGTAGGAAAGCCTTGGATTGAAGAACGAAAAGTTACTCATGATCCAGTGAAGAATACATATGCAATCCAGAAAGACAGGAAAATGTTCGTTCTTTGTGGAATGTCTTTAGCAACTGATCCCGTGGTTGATCCTACTAAGGAAGATCATCACAATGACAAGAGGGCATCAAAGATTGAAGAACAGAAAGCATGGAAACATGAGTATCTGTAACGACCCACCCCACCTGACACAATATTGTCTGCTTTTGGCTCACCCGAATCAGACTTCCCAGGGGGTCACCCA
>JAUPMG010087902.1:0-12650 GCA_031762675.1 Pachysandra terminalis
GCTTACACCAACGTGCGGATCCTTGGGAAGTTGTCTCACCTCAAGACTGAAGAGATTCCCTATGTGGGTTTGCTCACACAACTTGGTCCAACCAGTGTCTCTCATAGGACTAATTAGCTTTCAAGTCAATATCCCATGTGTCAATCTAACCCTTGTGTCATGAGGGGTTGAAGACTAGGGCGTCACGGCCGGAAGGTCCATACGCAATATTCAATTCGCATCCTTAAATTTAATGTAACACTCAATAGTTCATAGGCATATATATTCACGAAATCAATCATAGGGGCATAGTCCCATAACTAATTTACCAAAAGTACGAAGTACAAAGTCCTACTCACTAATTACACTCATGACACATATATTCATATATATGTGTATATATATATATATACCTAACTTACTACTTATTATGACACATATATCCTAACTTACTAACAGCACATAAGATTACATACCGAAGAATTCCTAACTATAAGCCTTTCTAACCCCTACTAACAGGAAATTAACTCAATACCAATACTACAACCAATATTGGGGTAGGTTGGGCACTTTGGCACCAATTACCCATCCACATTATCCATTTACCATTCAATCACATAAGAGGCAACCTAGTGCCTACTCCAATCTCATTTTCGTGATCTAACAAGCAAAGGTATCTTAATATGTCTAAATTCAGCATTCCACATATAAAGGAAGCATATCTTCGTTGAACTGTATCCCAACATGTGTGTTATGATGGTGCTAAGCTGATAGGAAGTTTAGGGAGTCATGCTTACCCATTTTCCCAAAAATCCTATTGCGTGGCACAACTAGTACGACTAGATTTCCAAAATGTGGGGTTGGATTTCACACCAGAGGTCTAATTGACCCGAAAATAGGCTAAGCACGTGTAACTAGTCAAGAAACACTCGCTCCCGTTGGAATCACTCCATTTGGACTTGTAGAGTGATTCAGCGGGGTGCTTGGTGACCTCTCAGTGCACCCAAATAGGTGAAAGTGTGCCAAATGGTTTGGTACCTCGGGGTTTGGTCCAAATGGGTCCCGGTAGATGAGAAGACAAATTGATTTAGTCACTTTTTCCTTCGGCGCGCCTAAGGTAGGCTTCGGCGACCTACTTCGGTGCGCCGAAATTCCTTCGACGATGATTCCCGAGATCCCATTTGGTCTCTGAGATTCGGTGACCTTGTCGGTGCACCAACGAGTGCTCTGAAGCTGGGGAAAGGTCTCCTCCACTTGAAATTCCAATGGGAGTTAGGTTTCAATCCTAGGAAGGCTCGTTTTTTATCAAATCTTATTTCTAGTGAGTCTTAAGTAGGGATTTAGGGTTTTTCCCCCTTTTACCACTACATTTAGGGTTTGGTTCTTGTACATGCATGTCAATACATAAGTCTAGTGATTAGGGATGCACATACATCATGTATTTGGGCTTAAATTCCGAGGAGAAGATGGGTAGGAGGCACAATCACTTTTCCTAGGTCCAAACACTAAGACACAATGGGAATACTCATTCAAAGAAGGTTACTCAACTTGGGGCGTGTTCGCGAGGGTCAGATTTGGGTTGCGGCGCATTCCGGAACTTAAAAGATCCTCCTTGAGCTCCCAGCATCCTTCATGGCTCCAAAAATCCCAAGAGAAGAGAGGAAGAGTAATTTTGTGTTTTATGAGCCAAAGGCTCTATTTATATACAACCGGTGAATAGTGTTTTCACTTATGGTCATAATGGGGTTTTTGGCTCTACATTTCTCGTCTGGTTGTGTTTACGGGTCCGTTAGAGGTCTTTGGTTATTAAGGATGAGTTGGACCTCTGGAGTCCACGAGAGGAATTAATTAATTTTTTTAAATTAATTAGATCTTAATAAATCCCTAATTTATCATCTGATCCTTCGGTTTGACTATGTAATTTTATTTATTTCCTTACTTAACCTAATCTTCTTAGGTCAGGGGTTTAATGGGTACAACCCTAATCTATTAGTGTACCTACTTACATTATTTTGGATTTTTTATACTCTATGCTTAATATTAATTAGTTGAAATTAGAATTTCAGATCATTACAGTCTAACCCCCTTAAAAGAATTTCGTCCTCGAAATTTCTCCAAGGAGTTCTATGGCTAAAGAGAGAATTTTCATGAACGTGTATGACAGGAAAGAAAAGTGTACTACGAAACACTAAACATGAATGCAGATGATTTACTAAATAAAAATACTAGTTCCTTACATCAAGTAAGCCCAATTACTGTCCAACTCAAAAAGACCACAACAAAAGTAAATAAGGTCCGGCACGTTTAGGAAACACAACGAAGGAAGATGCTGAAGCTACAATAGTAATGAGCAGAACAAGGACACAATTATCGCTGGCCTACTAGAGGTGGTGCTGGAGGCTTGCTAGCGAGAGGTGCGGTATAAGTAACACGATCGCAGCCGAAGGTGTCCTGCAAGAATCGGAGGGTAGCATCGGCAGTCCTCTGCAACCAGGACATCTCCCTCCGGGCCTATGCTGCTTACCTGTAACTGTTGCAACTGCCACCCTCGTCCTCAGATGAGTTCTATAGTTAGCCCTTTCCATGGCTGCAAGCCTCACCTCAATAGACTGTCCTCGGCGCGGGATGTAATCAGGTTCTGGTGCGGCTGAGGTAGAAGCTTTGTGCTGCTGGTCGATCTGCTCCTGCTGCGGCTCATGCCCTGCCCGTGAGGCTGCTGCTGTTCAAGCTCATTTGCATATCAGGTTAGCTTTATCAGCGTGAGGTTCGTGAAGGTGAAGGACTTCTCAATCAACATCTTGTCCAGCGGGCTTGGCTGGATGCCCCACTCTTTAGCAACTGCGCTCATCAAGCATGGGAATTGTAGACCACCCTTCCGGGTGAACCTAAAGTATCTGATGATATGGGTAATCACCAAGGATGGGAGACAAAGGCGTTGGCTGGTCATGACCATGTGAAGCACACGCACCATGAATGGAGTGAGATCGCTTGTGTTACCTGTGCGTGGGTAAACAAAACGGAGGAAGATCGCATGGAGTGTGCGGTAGGGTGGACGAAGTCTGGTAACAGCAAGGGAATTACTATTCCTCCCTACGGTGTTATAGCCACACATGGTAGTAGTAACATCGGCCCGCTCCGAAAATGGAAGGTCGGAAACTGTACTAAGCACGTTGTTCATGGGCACGTGCATTAAAGAAGAAACGAGTTGTACACTGAGGATTCAGGTTCCTCGAGGAGTAGAGAAAGTAATGGAGGAAGTCTCCAGGTCAGGCACAGTGATGTAACTGTACATGTCTCTGGCTAGGGTTTCATAGGCTTGGCCACCCCAGATCAAGATGGGATCCCAACTAATGGCTCTAAGAATGGCAAGGACACCATAAGATTCCACGTGTACTGCCACTGTGGATCTCTCCATAAGGAGGTTTACTTTGGCGAACTTAGAAACAGGTTCTCTAGGTTCGGGTTCAGGCTCTGACTCGGGGTGAGGACTCAAAATCTCCATCTTAAAAGGGTCAGGAGATGGTTCCCTTCTAGAAGTGGAAGCCCTAGTGGATTTGGACTGTTGGGAAGCTTTCTTTCCCTTAGTTTGTGTTCATGCCATCCTAACGTTTAGGGTCTTGCAAAAAGTAAATCTAGGGTGGAGATTCTAGTAAACAAGGAAAATAAAAGTGAGGATTTGATTTACCTTGATTTGGAATTCACATTTGGAGGCTTTGATTGGAGTTGAAATGGGATGAAAGAGACTTAGGGGAAAGAGTTAGAGAAAATAGAGGGGAAGGAGTAAGAAAATAAGGTCAAAATGACCTTAAGTAGGCATTCACTACATGCAATGATTTTAGAATGGGAATTGGGCCAAGTGCTTCAAACAAGTGGCACTGACAATAATAGCAACACAGACATGCAATGCAAGATAAGTGTAAAGTTGTCTAAGTTGTGAAATATCGTATGATCCCTCGTGATCTCGAATCTCTATTCAGGGTGTTCCAGCAACAGAAAATCATCCCCCCGTAGGACGGGATTGGGATAGGACCATTCTATGGGAACCACATAGTTTTAAGGGTTTACAATCTAGGAGGCACAATTCCCCCACTTATTTTTCATCACGGGCCACTCGACCAAGACTTGCCGCCACCTGCAATATCTCTCTGGGATTCATACATCTTCATAATCCAACAGAGGCATAATATGGACTAGCTATCTCCCAAGCTTACACTAACGTGCGGATCCTTGGGATAGCATACCATCTTCCAAGCTTACACCAACGTGCGGATCCTTGGGAAGTTGTCTCACCTCAAGACTGAAGAGATTCCCTATGTGGGTTTGTTCACTCAGCTTGGTCCGACCAGTGTCCTCTCATAGGACTAATTAGCTTTCAAGTCAATATCCCATGTGTTAGTCTAACCCTTGTGTCCTGAGGGGTTGAAGACTAGGCCATCACGGCAGGAAGGTTCAAATGCATTATTCAATTCACATCCTTAAATTTATTGCAACACTCAATAAATCGTAGGCTATATTGACGAAATCAATCATATGGGCACAGTCCCATAACTAATTTACCAAAATTATGAAGTACAGAGTTCTACTCACTAATTACGATGATTACACGTATATTCATATATATATATATATATACCTAACTTACTACTTATAATAACGCATATATCCTAACTTACTAACAGCACATAAGATTACATATTGTATAATTCCTAGCTATAAGTCTTTCTAACCCCTACTTACAGGAAATTAACACAACACCAATACTACAACCATTATTGGGGTAGGTTGGGCACTTTGGCACCAATTACCCATCCACATTATCCATTTACCGTTCAATCACATAAGAGGCAACCTAGTGCATAATCCAATCTCATTTTCGTGATATAACAAGCAAAGGTATCTCAATATGTCTAAATTCAGGATTCCACATGTAAAGGAAGCATACCTTTGTTCAACTATATCCCAACATGTGTGTTATGATGGTGCTAAGCTGATTGGAAGTTTAGGGAGTCATGCTTACCCATTTTCCCACAACTCCTATTGCTTGGCCCAACTTGTCCGACTAGATTTCCGGGCTGAGGGGTTGGATTTCACACCAGAGGTCTAATTGACCCAGAAATAGGCTAAGCACGTGTACCTAGTCAAGATACACGCCTTCCCGTTGGAATCACTCAATTTGGACCTGTGAAGTGGTTCGGCGGGGTGCTCGGCGCGTCTAAGTAGGTGAAAGTGTGCCAAATGGTTTGACACCTCGGGGTCCGGTCCAAATGGGTCTCGAAAGACGAGAAGACAATTTGATTTAGTCAATTTTTCCTTTGGCGACCCTTCAGCGCGCATAAGGTAGGCTTCGGCGACCTACTTCGGTGCGCCGAAATTCCTTCGGCGACGATTCACGAGATCCCATTTTGGTCTCTGAGATTCGGTGACCACGTCGGTGCGCCAACGAATGCGCAGAAACTGGGGAAAGGTCTGCTCCACTCGAAATTCCAATGGGAGTTAGGTCTCACTCCCAGGAAGGCTCGTTTTTTATCAAATCTTATTTCTAGTTAGTCTTAAGTAGGGATTTAGGGTTTTGCCCCCTTTTTCCACTACATTTAGGGTTGTGTTCTTCCACATGCATGTCAATACATAAGTCTAGTGATTAGGGATTCACATACATCATATATTTCGGTTTAAATTCCTAGGAGAAGGTGGGTTGGAGGCACAATCACTTCTCCTAGGTCAAAACACTATGACACAACCGAAATACTCATTCAAAGAAGGTTACTCAACTTGGGGTGTGTTAGCGATGGTTGGATTTGGGTTGCTGCGCATTCCGGAAGTTGGAAGATCCTCCTTGAGCTCTAAGCATCCTTCATGGCTCCAAAATCCCAAGAGAAGAGAGCAAGAGTGATTTTGGGTTTTATGAGCCAAAGGCTCTATTTATATACAACCTGTGAATAGTGTTTTCACTTAAGGGCATAATGGGGTTTTTAGCTCTATATTTCTCGTCTAGTTGTGTTTGCGGGTCCCGTTAGAGGGCTTTGGTTATTATGGCTGAGTTGGACCTTGGGAGTCCCTGAGAGGAATTAATTAATTTGTTAAATTAATTAGATCTTAATAAATCCCTAATTTATCATCTGATCCTTCAGTTTGACTATGTAGTTTTGTTTATTTGCTAACTTAACCTAATCTTCTGAGGTCAGGGTTTAATGGGTATAACCCTAAGCTATTAGTGGACCTACTTACATTATTTTGGAATTTTTTTTACTCTATGCTAAATCTTAGTTTGTTGAAATTAGAATTTCAGGTCAATACACCTTATGAGTGCGGCACGGATCATAAGGTGGGACCTTCGGGTTCCCTACCATGGAACACGAAACACAACAAACAAACCAATAGTAAAAGTAATATTAACTACCTTTATTAAGCAACAGAGTCCGGAAGCAATAAACTAAACCAAAAACGACTATGGCTTCAGAAGAGCCTATAAACCACAATCAACTAACTCAAAAATTAACCCTATTACACCAATTCTAAACTTTGAATCAAAAGCAGGAATAAATTAAAAACAACATCAGTCCACGCCAACCATCCATCCACCTCAACCTGCAATAGGTTTCTTGAGCTTAGAATGCCCAGTAAGAAACAATCCTGTCATCCATCCTCGTGGGAGAACGTTAGTCCAAAGAAACGTTTAATATCATGGTAATCATCATGGATTGACGACAATCATCAACACAATATCATACCAATTTCATAGCATCATTCCCATAGCATTAAAAGAATTACATACTTGAAAATCAGTTAAGAAATAACCACAAACTCCATAATGTCAACAAGTCAATGTATGCATGAGAATGCACTCTCTGGCGATCAGCCTGTCCAACCAAACAAGCTCCGCCAACGCCTCGGTCCATGACCATTGTGCTCAAGATGACTCCACAAAATAACCCGTTTCCACGAGCTTACGGTCAAGCCCACGTGTATAGCTTGGTTTTGTAGGACTTTCAACCTACCTATCACGACCCAATTCTAGGGTGTAACCTCCAGAGGGTCACCACAAGAATCTGGCGACGTAACTCTCACCCCCTCACCAGGAGGTGGTAGTCAAGTAAGTAAACGGGAGCCAAAGTAAACAGACTTAAATGAAATTCATTACCTAGCCCATCATATGCTTAAGTGTGTGGGAGCTTCCTATCCCAATCCATCCTTGTATCTACAGAGTGCGCAACATAACGTGAAAAATAGATCCCTGGAGGGTGAGCTTCACAGTTCGCGAGTAAAACCACAATACTTAGGCTTTAACCCAGAAATACTATCCAGTAATATATATGTAGCAGAAGTATTAAGGGAAAAGGATATGAAGAGGCAAGAACTCATACTTACCTGAATTCGATAATCTGAAATATTACCCCCAATTTTCTAGTAGCATATTGAGGAATAAGTCAATCTCAATGATATACGATGATCTACAATTCACTCAGCAATACATTACATCAATTCATCACAATTACAACTAAATGCAGTTCTCTCGTCCAATCTCACATGTCTAGGTATCATATTTATCAGTCCTCTCAGACCTACATAACTATTTAATGCAAGATGCTCCATGAACATACATAAGGAAGTCTAGTTCCCATTTACAATCATAATCATTAACAAACATAAATGATATGCATGTAATGTTTCTGTCATGAAATCTGAAGATGCACGCAAGATCTGAACTGAAACACCATGGGTCTCACTCGGGGAGTCATGGCCCCTTTTGGGCTAAGGATACCTCGTCGATTTTGTGTGTACTACACAGTTTTAAGGGAATTGCGACCTCCAGGAATTCATGACCCGCTTTTATTTCTATCCGGGACACACCATCTAAACAGGATAGTCCAAGGGCATCTTCTTCGTGAACCTCCCTCTGTGGCATTCATCCCAGTTCAAGACACCAAACATTTCTAATCAAAGACGATATCATATCATGGCCTATTGGACATCTTTGGTCCTCACCCGGTAATGCCTATCAGGTGAATCCATCCACATAATCAATTCACATTACTCAATCACGAGTAACACCCAAGGGTCTTCCTGACCGTGGGTTCAATAATTAGGGTCTCCATATTATAGTTAATCTACTTTAGATAATGCAAAAGGAGAAACAACCCATTACAAATGCAATTACATCCAATCATCACATCATATCAATGGATTTTGCACATCCATGTCATTCAGTCATGTAATTGATACATGAACCCTCTGAAGACAACCATTCAAATTCATTTAGTACATGCATAAACACTAACATGCATTCATAAGGCCAATGGGCCATCACATAAGAATAATTCCATAATCCATCAAGACAGTTCAAAACATTTAGCATTTGAAACTAAGCGTTGTAATCACAGTGTTCTTCATTTCAATTCATGATCTCATAAATGATCCAAGTTTGTGGAGTAACGCACTCCGTACCCTCAATCTCTTGCTCTCAATCACAATGAAACTTACCTTCTGTGGGTTCGTCGGTGGACCAGAGGATCCACTGACGGAAAAGCATATAACAGAGTTAAGTTCTGTCGGTGAGTGCGTCAGTGGACCAACCACTCACCGACGGTGAAATATACTCATACAAGGGCAATGCCCTTCGGTGGCACCGTCGGACCACATAGGCAGGCACCGATGGGCGTCGGCGAGTGTGTCGGCGGGTCCGGCCACTCACCGACGGTCAAAGGCGAACATGTGGACAATTCTCTTCGATGGCACCCTCGGGATGAGAGGACAAGCACCGATGGGCGTCGGCGAGTGTGTCAGTGGGTCCGACCACTCACCAACCAACCAAAGGTTCAAAATTTGGGTCGTAGTCGGTGGGTCCTTTGGAGGTTGAGGAGGCACCGAAGGTTCCCTCTTCGGTGGGTGCGTGGGTGCACCGGTCACCCACCGACAGTTAAATTTATTTCATTACCTGGGCATGGTCGGCAGGTTCTCCGGGGACCCAGTACTTGGCAATTGCCTTCATCGGTGGGTGCGTCGGTGAGTCCGAACACTCACCGACGAGCTAGTCACAAAAGAAAGGGTCTCTGTCGGTGGGTTTGTCAGCGGGCCGACACCCACCGACGGTCTGCAATGCTCAAAATGTGTCCCTACGGATGCGATTCTGGGTTTTCAGGATTTGTTTAGGTTGCGGAAATCATGGGGTCTGAAGGGGGTTCTCCCCATGGTTTCAAGGGAAGACCAACATAGGTATAAGGTGTTGTTTTCAAGTCTTAAACCTACCAAACAAACACATTTACAACTTTGAGGATTTTAACATTGAAAAACCTATAACTCATAAATCACGTAAATAAATCAACCAAGGTATTTCTTAGGAAATCAGCCTTAGCCACACAATATAACATGCATGCTCATGCGTTCAGTCACTAATAACCTGACTTTATTCATATTCGTGGCATTAATTACATTATCTTGAATGGAGGAAATGCACATACAACCAGAAAAGAGTTTGTGTTTAAATACTCAGGTAGTGCGGAAATACTCACTTGCATTGATGGTGCAATCTGCTCCACCAACTCCCATCCTCCTCTATAACTTCAGGTCTAGGGTATCTCCCATTCCTCAAATTCCAGCAAAATTTTAATGTTCATCACAAAAAGAGAGAATTTGTACTCCTCTCTTAGGGTTAGGTGTCTCATGGGCTCAGGTTGAGCTGCCCAACTAAAAAAAAATAAAAGGGCTAGTTCAAATCTTGAGTTTAATTATCCATTGCGCATGCATGTCTCATAAGTCCAAAAGTAATATGGGAGGCTAACGGCCCACCAACACATGGTCATATTCTATGCTAACACACTGTTATGATTTTTAACAAGTCAAGGAATTTACTAAACTATCCTCAACAGAAATTTTTAAATTTTTCGGGTCATTTCACTACCCACGCTCAATCCCTGTAGCTGTGTCTAACATTTTAGGGAATTAATACCCCGGGATGGTTACCCCTAACAAAGAATCAACATCTCAATCCGTCGATGCTCGATTGACCGGACGAGTCATCAAACGAACCAGTATGATTGCCGATGATAATATTGTTTGAAAGCTGCCCGTGCGCCCATACACATGAATAATCCTTGGAACATCATCACAAATATCCTTTCCAACAAACAGTCGAATCTCCAGTGATAACACCCTTCGAAAGCTATCCGTGCGCCCAGGCACACGAATAATTCTTAGGAAGCCATCATAGGAATCCTTTCCATTGCATACATGCACGACCAATCTCAATCATATCATTCATGCACCACATATCTCACATCTTTAACAAGGTAAATCAAGTCCTTCAGTGTCCATATTCGTGTCACAATCCGTCAATCAAGTGTGGGATCCCAATCCCAAGTCAAAAGGTTCAAACCCCAAGCCAATGACCACAAAAAATAGGCTAGGGTGTCCATCGGGAGGTTCACCGGTGGGCAAATTATAACTATTTTATGGTCCTTGTCGGTAGGCTCACCAGTGTACCGGTGCCTACCGGTGGGAACTTCTGTGATTTTGATCTCCCTGTCGGCAGCTCCATCGGTGTACTGGTGGGTGACGATCGGTCAAGATTTTTTAGTATTTTCTGGGTTCGTGAAACCATAATTTTTGGTATCCAATTCCATCACATCATATCCAAGGTCAATTATCATTACAATTAGTAATAACGCACCAAACAAATCATGTCTAACACATTTATTAACTTGCTAAACAAGATTAACAAGGATCAACCATCATATGCTCATAAAATCTGGAAATCAAACCTATGATCATATAGATTTAGACAACATGATTGAACACATCTATTAACATGGAAATCACCCAACAATGAAAACCAAACCTCAGGACATCATAGAAAACATACAAGAACATGATTTTGACCCCGAAATCCCAAGAAGATTATGCAGAAAATGCAACTTACATCCTATGCGCTTAGGTTCAGATCTGAGATCTTTCTCTCCTTCTTCTTCTTCCTCTTTCTTCTTCTGCAAGGCTAAGGACAGCTAGGATTTTCTCTAACCCTCTATAATCTTTTCTCTCTTTCTTTCCTTTTTCTCTACAAAACTTCAAAACCGTAATCCTACCTTGCTTTGCTGATGAACATGCACCCCCGTAGCTGATCTATATAAAACAAACCTTCTAATTAGATAAGGAAACTAATTCCCTATCTAATAGAAACTCTTATTCCTATCTAATTCAAGTCTATTTAAGTTACAAAATACCCTTAGCTTCTAATTAGTTCCATACGACCACTTCTAATTCCAGTCTATCACACTTTTAATTAATTCCTACTTATCCCCAATACATCCTACAACTACAGTTTGACCCTATTCTACACTTTTATTACAATGTTCATCCTCAAATTCATTTAATTATTGTTAACTTAAATATTATGTATAATTCTTGGTTAGGGTCACTACACATACGATATTGCTGTTTTGTTTTGGACTAACGGTATTCCATGAGAATGGATGATAGAATTGATTCTAACTGGGCACTCCAAGCTCACGTAACATTTTATGTTGCAGGTTGAAGTGTGATGAGGACGGATTGGGCTAGTTGCTGTAATTACTTTATTTCAGATTTTTGAAAGCTTGTGTTAGTCTGTTTTGATGGTTTAAGTTGAATATTATGGGATATGTCGACTTGGGGAATTCGTTTTATTACTTTATTATGGATTGTAGGCTCTTCTAAAGCAATGGGTTTTTATTTAATTTTTATTTTGCTTCTGCACTCTGTTAGTTTCATTAGAGTAGTTAGTATTACTTTTATTATTGGGTTTTGTGTTGGTGATCTACGTTCCACAATTGGGAATCCGAAGGTCTCACCTCGTGATCCATGCCGCCCGCATAGGCATTCGTACCACGGGATCCAGGTCGTGACAAATACATTTGATTAGTTTTTAAATAAGACTTCTGTTGAATATTTTTATTACTCAAATAGACCATTAGACATGGTACATATGGTGTGGATCGCGTCCAATGGTTGGATCCGAAGATCACACCTTGAAGTCCTTGAGATTACATATCTCAGATTCGATGCAGACAGATTTGTATCAGAGTTCTAGGTTTAAGTTATAAATCTAGAGGCTCTAGAGTTTAGCGAAACCTAAGAAAGGAACATAGAAAGATGTGAACCTTGGAATCACATTGGTGAATTGTGTGCTGTGTGTACAAGTGAATTGTAATTGTGATATATATATGTATGTATGATTTTAAAACACATACTTAGAGGCTTGTTACTGTGTGTAGATGGCTGGTAGTAGATGTGTCATATACTAAACCAATTGAGATCCTCGGGATACCCAAAGATTTAGTATGTAACTCTCTCCCCAAACACAATGGGAGTGGAAAGTAATAATCAAATCATAAGCGGAAGTAAAATAAATAGTTCTATTAAATATTTAAGTAAAATTTTCAGATCTGTCCTTATTACAAAGTCGTAATGAAATCTACATTTAATTCTAATACCTACCCCATATCTACTATATCTTTGATTCTAATCCCTTCCCAAGCGCTCATTTTCGTATATGATACTTCAATCCTGAAAAATATAGATCAACAAACCCAAGCTGGAAAGCCCAGATGAGTAGTCATTCAATGCAAGGTATTTACTCATATCCCAATGCTATGAAATACAAACAACAGGATAAAATAAAATAGTATAATCTGTAAAATAGA
>JAUPMG010087924.1:0-12649 GCA_031762675.1 Pachysandra terminalis
TATTCCTTTAAAGTTTCATTGATTCATATGGTTTGGCTCTATATTGGTTACCACTCCCGATCTCGGTTGGGGTGAGACTCGCGGTTCGAACCTAAAGGGCCCCACGTGAATTACCTTAAGTTGGGGTCCTGACAATATGGCATCTCTATATCTAGAAAATACTCATCTCCATTATGAGAGTCTCTTCCGTCGTCTTCATCATTTTTCTCATGATAATCACTTCAATTCCAAGCTCCTTGAAGGCGCACTAGTTTATCGTGCACGAAGATATTATCAAGAATTGATGAAGGTTAATCAGAACATAGACAATTGTGACGATTTATCTGCATCTATTCGAACGGATCCAGCATATCCGGTGGCATCAACCTTGGAAAATAGGATGTGAGCATTAGAGGAGCGAACAATAGGGATGCCAAACGATGTGTATCGCGCTCAGCTACTCGGAAAGGCATGCGCCACTAGGAGAGAGGCTGATCCATACATTCTAACAACGGTCATGGATGATATTGTAGCACGCCGTAGTATTTTTTATGATCGTTGTCAAGGTCTGAACACTTTTAGGGCTCAGATGATTTCATACTTTGGCAAGATGCCTCCGAATCCAGCGGATGAAGATGATAATTATGAATAGGAATAGAGGGGAGTAAATGGCACACTGTTTTTCACAATCGGGTCAGCGTCGACAGCTTTATTTCTATTGAATGTAATAATGCTATAGAGTAGCAATGTCTAATTTATCTGTGTTTGTTTTAGTTTCATTTTGTTTTTTTTTTTGAAATGTATTACCCTTCTATCGTTTGTAAGGAAACTTTTTAATTAATGGTAAAAGGATATTTCATTCATTTTATTTATTTATTTTTTATCTTGAGCAATTATCAATTCATAGCGTAATCAATCATGAAGCCAACATCTATTGAAATAAAATGTTTGAGGAAAAGAACAAATAACCTGTTTTCTGTCTAAATGTTCCTCATAATAAGGTCGCCTTCCCACTTATTAGTTACAAGAACTTAACTTTACACGTCTTGAAGTATAGGCTCGACATGCTATCACTTCTCTTATGTATTGTTTTCTCCTTTCTTCTCGCTTTTAGCTCCAAGAATTCTCTTGTTTTGTTGAATCAACATGAAGGAGACTAGTCCCTAGTTGAGTCACCAAAATGTTTAGGTTCGTTTTGTAAAATATGTCGCCAATCAAAAAGATCATTGATTCGATGGAAGCCTAAGTCGCTAGTCGACTGTACCCCATCTTCAAAAGAAGAAATAAAAGATTAAAATTGAAAGAACAAAAACACAACATAGAATAGAACTATAAGGAATAGTGAGAAATGATGTTTGGTGCTTCGTGAGCACACTTCAAAGCCAACTTCTCATAAATTGTACCTTGCCTCCAAATTCTAACCCCTCTGTTTGGAAACAAAGGTTGCTATTTATAACAGTTTAGGGAAGGGTTGTGTTAGGTAAAATTACCTTTAAATCATTTCCTAACGGTGT
The DNA here is from genome assembly GCA_031762675.1 of Pachysandra terminalis. Lineage (NCBI taxonomy): Eukaryota > Viridiplantae > Streptophyta > Magnoliopsida > Buxales > Buxaceae > Pachysandra > Pachysandra terminalis. The sequence goes on from JAUPMG010087924.1 coordinate 1,494, forward strand.
TTAGGATGCTAATCTAAAGGTAATTAGAAGTAATTATCCCCGTCTCTGAAGTGGTCCCCTCACAGACTACATTGATGAATTACATCTTTGCCATTATGACAATTTCGTCATTTATGAACATAGACGCAATGCAGCATGTAATTCACGATGGGCAAGCCTCATGCCCCTCCTTTCCTTAGATCACTAAATCCCTCTTTGAAATCAGCAAAGTGCACATTATGCCTTCGGCGCCAATGACAGGCGTTGACATAAGTTACACAAATAAGCAATATTGAAATCTCTTAACCCTTGGCGCCATCGAAGATTTCTGGCACCAATGAAGTTTCCCCTGGTATGAAATACGTACTGAAGTTGTTCATATCTTGTTACAGTTAAGTCGTGTCTTTGGTGCCATTGGGCTATTTGAGTTCGTTGGCGCCATTTGAATCCATCGTGTCGAAGGATGAACTATATTTGATCTTTGGCACTATCAAAGGTGTTCTTTCCTTTGGCACGTTAATCTCAATTCATCTGAAGTTGCCAAATTCACTTGGTCTTTGACGCCATCGAAGACGTTCTTTGCCTTTGGCGTATCAATCTTGATTCTATCCGCAGCAACCACTCTTAACTTTAGCGCCTTAGAGGGCATTCTTTTCCTCTGGCTTGTCAATCTCAATCTATTAGCAATTGCCAAGTTCACTTGGTCTTTGGCGCAAATGAAACTTTTCTAGCGTTAATACCTTCGAGACTGACTGGTCTTGATATTATCGAGGCGTGTTGTTTAGTATTAGTACCATCGAGGTTATCTAGGTTTAGTACTATTGAGACTTCTTGTCATGCCCCGAGTTCCACACCCAACAAATCCAGTATGGAATCAAAGAATGACCATCATCTTCACAAGGAAGATGGACATCGGATGCACAACATAATTTATTACATCCATTATACAATTATTTACATTAAAATCTACAATGTTATACTGTTATTTTACAATTTAAATCTAAATCAAATTAATACAAGTACATTGTCACTAGACCTCAACCTTTAGGATGACCTAGCTACCCAACCCATGCTTCCTTTGCACTACTCTCATGATCAAATTTTCATTGATTAACTACAAAACACTATATACACATGTACCAAGATATATGTATAGATAGGAAAACTTAATGAGGTTTTCATCCTAATAAGAAATAACCAGATAAAACAAAACAGTGCGAGAAATCATGCTATGATAATGGTTGCAAATCGTAACTTTAATCCTAATGAAAATAAAAATAAACAATATGCAGTACGAAGCATTCCAATAATCAGGCATGACATTCTAACTGAAATATAAATAGAACATACATATAGATGTTTAGGCTGGCACGAACACCTTGGTGCCTTCCCATAATAGCTGGCACAAGGGTACACCTCACCGGTGCAAGTCTCACTGTAAATTCAACTTACTATAGGAAATTAAATATACAAAAGTCACTTTGATGCCATGACCGGGCCAAGGCTCATGACTATCAGAAGAGACTGAACATAATCCACATTATTCAGATGGGATAAAACAATTACTTGCAAGGACTCGAAAACGTCGCTCGTCATCCGGCATCCAAATGAAATATCATAAACTCATCATACATTTCACAATTACATAGCATGGATGTAGCAGCCACAAAATGGCCTACACTCACATATCGGCACAAAGCCGCGAACTTATTACCCCATATAGCACACATCTCATACGTATGCAAATCATGCATATTATACTAAGACCGTCAAACCTGAGAAAATGTATTTTGTAAAAATCTCATCGATGGCTTCAATTAGCCAAGGGGCTCCCTCATTTGACTGAAGGTGCCAAAAACTTAGAAATATAATTTTTATAGTAAATTTCAAATCTTAACTGCAAATAAGAATTATATTATTTAGGGAAAACATCAAATCTGAACTGCAAATCAGAATTATAGTATTTAGGAAAAACATCAAATCTAAAATGTGAAGTAGAATTATAGTATTTAGGGAAGTCATCAAATCTGAACCGCAAACCAGAATTATAGTATAGGAAAATCTGAACTGCAAATCAGAATTTTAGTATTTAGGGATATCATTAAATTTGAACTGCAAATCAGAATTACAGTATTTAGGGAAAGCATCAAATATGAAATGCATACCAGAATTATAATATTTAGGGCAAACGTCAAATCTGAACTTCCAAAATAGAATTATAGTTTTGTACAACAACATCAAACCTGAACTTAAAAATAGAAGATATAATTGCAACTAATCTTAGCATAAAAATACAATTTCAGCAGAAACACAATCTCCCCTCAATTTTCCCTTTGAATTCCCCTTCATTCTGAACCTTACTTCTTCTTCTTATTCCTCTTCTTTTCTGCAGAATTTTACCTTCTAACTAAACTACTAATCTATTTACTAGTTAATATACTTGTGTAATTAATAATATAAGTAACTTACTAATGTCATACTAACTAATTAATTTACTAACTTATATACTTAAATAGTAATATCATTATATTAACTTATTAGTTAATACTAATCATTTTTTTATTTAATCTTACTTTAACTAATATGAATTAGTGTTAGTTAACAAGGAATAGCCTTAATTTAATTATGATTAGGTTTAAGCTTATCATTAAGGACATTTGCCCTATTTTGTCTAGGTCTTGCCACGTGTCGTGTGTACTCCTAGGTTACTTTTGACTATGCTTTAATGTCATTCCTGTAAATATTGAGTTTAATTATTAACTTTACTTTATAACTTATTTACAAGTTTGCCATTTATTTATTTACATCCATATCCCATTGATTTGATTCGATGTATCTCGCCTCAAGATTTTCATACGTGTCACCCAATCAAATTCTATCATAATTTAAATCAAGTCATACATATGTCCAACTAGCCCTAAAACATGCTTTAATTAAAATACAATTAGTGTAATCTATATAACCTCACCTAGCATATACTAACCATCCAATCATTACTTAATTATATTCTAAGATAGCCTACTTAATGCTAACAAACCCTAACTAGGATTAAGATCACTACACTAGTTAGTTAAATAAGGTGAGATCTATAATTAACAAATAAAACAATAGTAATTATAGTTAATTAGCCATAATTAAACATAATTAATTATTAATTATTTATTACTCAAGATTTAGAATATTATAATTATATCTAATATTGACGTACTATAATTAGCATCTATCATTCATACCTATCATTATTAATACATGTATTTTAAATAACTAATCCAGGTGTCTCATGTAATTACTACCGTATACGGTTTACCCTATCCGACTAATCTTTTAATTTTTTTTTAACTAAGGAATGCTTACTAATAAATAGGTTCAGGGTACTTGTGAAGGGAACTTCAAGGATCCTCTTGTATAGTGATTTGATATTTCCTTTCTACATCGTGTACTTAGAATCAATTCATGTGTATCCTTTCACTGAACAAACCTTATTATTAGTTAGCTATATCTTTACATTCAGAAACTATATAGGTACTCATATAAGTGGACATTTATATACACACTTATATACTTAGAAGTATAAGCTATATCATAGTAATCATCTATTTATTCTCTAGTTAACTATGCTTAGTGATAATCCAGGTTGAGGTCACTACACTTCTCATCTTCTACGTCATCGAGGTTCCCTCTTAGATGGAGATGTGCCTTCTACATCTGTAAGGGCTGTCTTTCCCTTTAGATGGAGGCTCTTTTAGCCTTAGCACTATTGAGATCATTCAGTCTTAGCATTATCGAGGCTTAGTCTTAGTATTATCGAGACTGTCTAGTCTTAATACTTTCGAGACTGTTTAGCCTTAGCACTATCGAGACCATTCAATCCTAGTACTATCGAGGCTTGTCTGATGTCGTAGAGTTACCCTCTTAGATGTAAATATGTTTGACGTCTTTGAGGTTTACCATAGACGGAAATATGTATAACGACTTTGAGGTTTACTCTAGACGGAAATATGTCTTACGTCTTTGAGGTTTGCTTTAGACGGGAATATGCATGACGTCTTTGAGGTTTACTCTAGACGAAAATGAGATGGTCACCGAGACGCATCTCTTTGGGTGAACGTGAGGCGTACCTCGAGGGCTGTCTTTCCATCAGGGATGTCTTTCCCTTAGGTAGAATTGTTTAGCCTTAGTACTGTCGAGGATGTTTGACCTTCTACGTTGTCGAGGTTCACTCTAGATGGAGATGTGTGTCTGTTGAGATTCATCTTTCTGGTGTGCATGGCGTGGATTGATCTTGTGTACTTCTACATGTCGGATGATCACAATAGGCATCATATAACATTTTCAATCTGCAAACTTCAATATTAGTCATCAGCAATATGTTACTTGCCTTTCGGCGTATTCTATCAGAATGTTTTAATTAAGAGTCAAAACTTTGTTCAAGTCATGGTTCAATCAATCATCTATGGTACTACCACATGTCATTATCTCATTGGGATCTGCCTTAGCAATTTTCAGTATCTACAATATGGTTGAGACGATTCCTAGAGGATCTTGGGTTAGTAATACATTTTAGGAATGGGCATGCACCTAAAGTGGTGGTGGACTCGGCATAAGAGAGGCCATTTATGTATGGACCATAAACCGTGGCTTTGGTCGTTGCTAACATTGCAAAGGTGGTTTCGCATAACTACTTTGAACATTTTTGGCCTCTATGCATCTCCTATTTTTAAAATCCTCCCCTTAAAATGCTCATTTGGTTCAATACAAATAATCGAAGCCAATGGGGGGAGAACCGAAAACCATACTAACAAGCTTTTCAATTGGCATCTCTCTTCTTTTGCTTTGAATTCCCTCCCTATGTTGGGATCTCTTTTGGTTTTCTCAAAGGTTGGAGAACAGGTTCAGGTTATTTTATTGTTCTTTTTCTTTCTATTGCAAGACATATTGATTTGGGTTCATTAAGTTAAGCTAACCAAATGTTTTTAATCCCATTTACTTATATACAACAGGAAAAGGAAGATATCACAATTCTACCATAGCAAAATGATGCTGCTAAGAAATTCTTCCACTCCAATCTTATCTTCCTTCCTGGAAGCTGCCGGCGACCCGCAGCGGAAACTGTCCAGATCGACCGCCGGTTCCAAACACAACCAAAAGATATCATTCCCCATAGAGCCATCTCTATTTACACGGCAATCGAAGCATATTCGACGTGTACAGTCCGACGACAATCTAATTGCAACCCTTTTAACAGAAGTGGCCGACGCCGAGGCTGAGGCCGAGGGAGACTCCCCTGTGAAATTTAGGGAGGTGCCTATGAAGACACGGCGAGGGAAATGTAAGCCCAAGCCTATGTCTATGTTGGAACCAATTCCATCGTTGTTGTTGTTCGAAAGATACGGAAAGGGAGGAGATGAAGAGAAGGTGGATTGGATGGATGATGAAATTTTGAAAGAAGATGAATTTAGCTTCCCTCATGTGGTTAGTAATGGTGACAACAGAAGAGAAAAGGATGAAGAGTTTGGATCGTTTAGCTTCGCAAACAAAAGAAACAATGCCGGCCTTGAGGCATTGGGGGATAAGTTGTTTCAAGAGTCTACATACATGGCTCTTGGGTTGGGTATTGAACCAAATGTATCAACAGTAAAGATGAATAGCTTGGATGATGAGGGGACGCAACGGCATTATGAGACGATCGTAAAAGAGAATCCATGCAATTCGCTTATATTGCGGAATTATGCTAGGTATCTATTCAAGGTAAGACTAACTAAGAAGATGTTCCCATGAATGATGGAAGCATGGAATCCTATGAACCCACAAATAAGATCGAAACATATGTAAGGCTGCAATTTGTCATCCTCAATGTTCAATGGATGTTGATGAGCCAGGTTTGGGCCAAGCTAAGTTATGCCCAGGCCGACCCTCTAACCTTTAAAAAGACCGAGGATCTTCTGTGATCCAGATCAAAGAAAACCTCTTGTGATTCGCTAGGAGATTGATAGGTTTGACACCTATCGTAGGAGGCCTACAAGTTATACTCCCACTGGACCCCTTAGGGTTCACCCATTTTTTAGGTTTTTAAATTTGTAAGTGATCCTCTTTAATGAGACCCACCTATGAACAGTATCGATCTCCTGTGGTGGATCACAGCAAACCTCCTGTGATCCGGATCACAGAAGATCCTCACCCCTTTAAAAGGTGTTCCAAGCCTACCCCAAACTCCCCATAGAATTAGAAATAAGGCCCTAGCCGATGCCTATGAATATTGGAAGCCCAAGAGCAATCCACCCGAATACTCAAAAACTAAAGTTGGGTTAGACTTTGGCATCTTTTTATTAGAGTTGGCAACGGATCGGGTTGGATCATGTTCGGATGCGTTGTAAACAAGTTTGAGCTTAAACGGGTTGGATCAGATTCGAACCATTTACTAAGATGTTAGAAAATCATGGAACTGAATCCGTCAATAAAAAGGTTGAAGCCATCTAACCTTGTTTATTTTTAATAATAAAGTAATTTACGTATATATTAATTCATCATCATCAATAAGAAAAGAATAAATTAAGAGTGTTATACAATTTTATTATTTTATTCCAACTCATTTAATAAATAGGCTGGATCTGCTTTGGGTCAATATTAATTTTATGTCCTAATTAACCCAACTTAATATTAAATTTTAGTCCTAATTAACCCGACTTGAATCTGACCCATGCAAGCTCTACTATTTTCACCCTTAAAACTAACTTTATCCTTTTCAAAGACAGTTTTATGAAAGAAAATCAATAGTATTTCACTTAAAATTAGTAGAAAATGTAAATCTCTGATGCCCAATTGCAAACCTTTAGGCTGCGTTTAGCTCGGCTTGTGCTTATTTGAAGAAGCACTCATTGGATAAGTGGCTCAATGGGAGCACTTATCCTTAACAACAATAAATTGCTTATTTGAAGAAAATAGTGTTTGGTAGATACATTTATTTAAGTGCTTATGAAAGTTTAGGGGTAAAATAAGTATTATAAAGATATTATTAAAGTTTAGAAATAATATTTATTTAAGTGTTTATGAAAGTTTAGGAGTAAAATAGGTATTTTTAAATATTGCTAAAGTTGTGAAATAGCTTAACACATAAGAGCTTGGGATCGGAGAAGCTGCTATGGGTAGCCTTCCTCTAGTGCTTATGGGTAAGCACTTACCCATAAGTGCTACCAAACACATTTAATTTTAAAAAGTGCTTATAGAAGATGTAATAAGTACTTATAGAAGCCGGGCAAACGCAGCCTTAAAGACTATAAAACTCTATTGGGTCTTCCAGGTGTAAGTTTACCCCAAATATGATATATATTCATTATTGTTAGTTTCATTTTTCCTATCTTTTCTTACATTAAAGTCTGATTAACTGGTTCTATTTTATTGCAAACGCAAAAGACAAGGAGAGATTTCAAGAAACAGAAGAATTTTATTCAAGAGCAATCTTGGAAGAGCCAATCGATGGTGAGATCCTATCGGAATATGCGAAACTAAGGTGGGAGATCTATGCAGACGGAGAGAGAGCTTCTAACTACTTCAAGCGCACCTTCAAGCATCCCCTCATAATAGGTACAAGTATAATCCTATCTTGAACTAAAGCAATAGGCAGTGGATCATATGCTGGTGATAACTTTGTACGGGTGGTTGCAGGTGAAATTTTATTGGCCTACCACATTAAATTAATGTTATCTCTTCTGACTTGGTTTAGGGAAACAAAACGGCATTAACAAGCCGTCAACTATTTACGATTTAAGATTTTGGATTTAAGGTATAGGATTTAAGGTTTAGGCTAGGGTTTGGGTTTAAGGTATAGGGTTTAGGTTTACAGTTTAGGGTTTATTATTTAGGATTTAAGGTTTTAGGATTTAGGGTTTTAGGGTTTAGGGTATAGGATTTTAGGTTTTAGGTTTAGGATTTTGGGTTTAAGGTTTTAATTTTCTTTTTTAATTTATTTTTTACAATTGTATTGGTGAGTGCATCACAATCCCCAAGTTGTACACCAGGTACCATATGAGTAACTAAAATAAGTGTCATACTTGGGTCAGACAGGCTATTCGAACTTCTGATACGAACAACCGTTAGTCGCCAAAGCCTCATTGCCGGGGTCACACAGACAATTAGGCCAGGGCATAACTTGGGCCACTCTTGGAAATCGGATTTTCAGTTATTGTACATGCGCATTGTAATTCTAAGGACTTACAATGCACGGGACATAATTCCCCAATCTGTCTCTGGTTATGGGAATCCTCCTGAGGACTGTCGTCGACATCCTCTATCATAAGCACAATACATAGCTTTCCATTGGTATATTGGGATGCCTCATCCTTAACCTCTCCATAATTTTTTTATCTTAAAACACATGCATCACATAATAGTCATCAAAAAAAAAAAAAAGCAATCCTTGCAAACTACATTATAGTACATGCATCTACATGATTAAATCACATTCAAAAAATTTTATCTCTTTAAACATGATTCAGAACATCATACAAACTTCCCGATCGATTAATATAACCCTGGAAAACATAAATAAAACACTGATAAAAATATATAAAAACACTCCAAGCTTCGGTAGGGTCTTTGGTATGTAGAGGGACCTTCGGCATGCTCCTTTTGGTTTGCCGAAGTTTCTTGGTAGACCAAACCTAAAGCAAGTATTTTCAGCTGTCTTTGGTAGATCTACGGTTTACTAAGGGTTTGTCGAAAATTTTGTAGGTATGCCTACGGATCTACCTAAATTTCCCGATTTCACAATTTTAAAGGTATTGCACTATATAACCGTTTTAACACTTATAACATCATTAAATACATGAAATTTAATGATCAAACATCAAATAAGACATATATTTGTAATCAAATCAATAAAAAAACACATTATATACTCACAATCTCATATAACACATTACGTCAACATTCACATAGAACTAAACCCTAATTCATCTATACAAATGTAGTGACCCTAACCCAGTAATTAATTATTTTAAAGTTAATTTAAGATTAATTAAATTGATTAAATGAGCATAACTTAGAAATACAAACCAATAGGTGTAGAAACTTCGATTTGTCTATCTAAGAATGATCACGAACAATCAGGATAACCCCATTTTATAAAGTAAGAATTGAATGTATGAACCTACAAACATAATATTTCAAGTTGATAACTATTGTTTAGAGTTGGGCTAAATTGGTAATTAAAAAACAATTTGGGCAATAAGAATAATTAGTAGAAAGTATAGAGGTTAGGGAGGAATCAAATAAAAGTGAATAGGGTGAGAAGTAAGTTAGTCGTGTAAGCCATTAGCTATAGGACTAAGGGTTGTTTAGTAATTCACCTTGAGGTTTGAATTAGTAAGAATTAGATTAGGAAATTAAGGAGGGAGTTTAAATTAATAGAAAGTTGATATTTTAAAAGGGATCCTTAGTTGGGAAGTTACCAAATTAGTTGGATTATGTGTAGGGAAGGTTAAGATGAGATTTGGAAGGGGATTTGGGTTATTTGGGAAATCTAAAAACTGAGGATTTCTCTTAGGGCGTGAATAGTGTTTTGGATTGGAAAAACTAGGGTTTGAGGTTTGTAGAAGAGAAGAGAAAGAGGGGAGGCTGAAACAAGATGTGAAAAAGAGAGAAGAGGCAAGAGGAAGAAAGTAAGGAGAGACAAATAGAAGAAACACACACACATCGGATATTAAACTAACTGTAAGTCACATTTCCTGTATAGTTCATATGGAACAACGTAGATCTCGAATTTATTGCATGGATTCATATCATAGTGTTTTGTGATCGAAATAGGTTTAAATCGATTGTATGGATTGATAGATGTTAGGATATTGTTCTTCAGATTTACAGTTGTATGTATAGCTTATGTGATGATGTTAAATATTCGATTTGATCCGTTTGATTTGTCGATTTGATGATTTTATATTGTTCATGATTGTTCTTACATTAATTGGAAGTGTTAATGTTAGTCTTAATTGATTTGGAGTTAAGGTAGACCTGTGGTAGGGTTTGTAGAACCCTAAAACTTTCTGAGAATCGCGACCCATCGGTACATCGGTGGAGCTGCCGACAAGGAACAAAATATACAGGGTTGTCCCCACCGGCAGGCACCGGGTACACCGGTGAGCCTGCCAACAGGGACTAGTTTGTAGGTTCAATTGGTCCACCGGTAGGAACACACATGTTAGATTTTGGTGAATGATTGGTTGGTAAACATGCCATTTAACTTGGGGCGTGATCCATTGAATCAAAGATTGATCTGTGGGCATCTCTTTATTGTTCCATGTGGCTGTATTCACCATTCCACTTGTTGACGTTGACATTGACCTTCCGTTGGGGTTGAGACTCCTTCGTGGTAGTAATTGAGTTGGGGGTACACCATTTGTTTGAAAATGGTCTCAATGAGTCAAACTGTGGTTAGATGGCCCTAGCCTACCTGAGAGGAATCACCTTTGAATTCCACAGTTCACCCTACACCATTGATTAGGTTATTGACTTATCCTTACCTACATTACACTCAGCATGTACTTAGCTAGTGAAATTAGCTTGGTCAAGGATTGATGTGGGTTTTGTGCCATTGTTTTGTTATTTGGTTTATGGACACAAGATTGATCAGGTGTATCAACTTGATATTCTATGATGTTTGGTACCCATCACTCACCCTTAGACATGACTACACTTCGATATTGGGACACCTTGGATTGATAATTTAATTGTGTAATATTAATATTATTATTTGTATCGAACATCTGGGAAGCTCATGATGTCATTCAATCGGACTATCTGCGTGTATGGGCACGTGGATAGTTTTCGTTGATGACTATCATTTGGTTCTTAGTTAATAATGCATTCATGCTAGGCTTATGTGATTGTTAAGTGAGCGCGGGAGGTGGTAATATTTGGTGGGTGGAATTCCTTGAGTGTTATGCACTCTAAACTAGCAACAGGTGGAACTCCTTGACTGTTATACACTTTAAACTAGCATTTTTCGTTGGAATTCCCTGAGTAACCTATGCTCAAAAATTAGCAACATGGTGTCATGACCCAAACTCAAAGGAAATTCACGAGGGAATCCCTTAAGTTCAAACCGAAACTCTCACCCCATATCCCTATGGGAGTGGAAAGTAATAAGAGCCAAACCAATTAAATTAATAAACTTAAAAGAATTA
>JAUPMG010087946.1:0-12649 GCA_031762675.1 Pachysandra terminalis
GTCTGTAAACTTGGAGGATGGTCAGTGGGACCATGTTCTGTCGGGTGGCGAATATGTATGAATCCCCGAGGGAGGACGTCAGGTTGTAATGCACCCGGTTGGACCGAAAGGGGGGGGGGGAATGACTTCAGGTTTCTGGAGCTCTTCGAGGCCATTGAAGTGAGAAAATGAGTTTGATCGAAAGGGGAGGGGGGATGGCTCTAGGTTTCTGGAGCTCCTCAGTGCCATTTAAAAGAGAATATGAGAAGACAGGCTGAACCAGTTGGGATCATACATAGTTTCACATCTAGACTGCGTTTACTTTTCTGTACTGCATACTTTGATAATAGTGTTAGTGCCTCTTGTATGATGCACGTGGCCCAATTCTCATCCTTAAAAACAACGTGTTTAGTGTAGGGTAGTCTGACTATAGAGAAATACCCCCGTGAGGACGGGAGAGCACTTTACATCTTTAATTCTATTTGGATGCCACAATTGTACACCATTTGCACATATCTACAGATCACACTCTGTTCACAATCACACATAGCCCAAAATGCTGGAGCATGAGTGAATACACTTCCTAGTAGGTATACTCATTCTGGCTTTTAGCTTATGTCTGTTGTTTTACTATTTTTCAGGTTCAGGAGCGTAGACGTAAAGAGGAAGTCCGGAATGGGTAGCACTCTGATAGATTTGATGTTTTAGTTTAGACTAAGACTATGAAATCCTTGAAATTATTAGATTTTAATTCTAGGCGTATTTTAGTTACTTATATCTTAGTAGAACTGTTAGATCTTCCACTTATGAATCTAATTTTGTTGGCCACACCCGTATAAATATGGGGTGAACGTTGCACTTGAACTGGAAAACCTACGTAATCGGGAATTTCCGGTTCGGGTCGTGACAGTTTTCCTTATGAGTCTGAGGTGTGTCTCCAGATGTACAAGATACAATTATTATCTTACCTTGTTATTATATTTTCAATTAAATTGCTAAAGTCATTGCTAACTAATCAATCTAACTGCCAATATTCAATTAACTTACCTGATTAGTCTTAGGGACTTCAGGGTTTTCCTAGTGAGTTTTATGAGGTTAAGGATCAGGTGAGCATCAATTCCTACTTATCAGTGAGTTTTCTTACTAGGTTTCCATTTTAACATGAATTCTAATTTAATTATTATGGGTGATCATTCAGGCTCTTACATTCTATCCTCCTTAAAAGAATTCTATCCTTGAAATTTCTCTACGGAGTTCTACAGGCGAGGGTGAGAGGAACTAGATGCATGAGCACAATAAAAAGGACACAATCCACAAACACAACTTTATAAACATTCACTGCTATTATAAAAAGGGAAACACAAAGGTTCATTCATAAAATGGGAGGGAGCCGGTACAAGCTGCCCAAAGACATACATAGGATAAACTGAAAGTGAAAACTAAAAACACTATGAGAAGAAAACCCCCCAAAACCAAAAACACTACACTACTAATGAAAAACAATCTAAGGCTGGTGTTCGGGAGGTGGTGGTGGAGGCATGCTGGAGAGTGGCACTGCGTCGGTCGTCCGCCCGTAACTGAACATGTCCTGCAAAAACCGGAGGCTGGAATCCACACTCCTCTGAAGCATGGATATCTGCCTTCTGTTCAGACGAAGCTCTGCTGCGATGTCTGTTCGTGTCCGCTGGTGAGCTCTCGAATTTTCCCTCTCTAGGGCTGCTAACCAGGCCTGCATGGAGGGTCTACGCCTAGGAAAAAATTATGGTCCTGGGACAATGAGGTGGAAGCTTTATGAGGCTGATCTGCCTGCTGCTAAGGATGCTCGGGCTCCTGCTCCTGCTCCGGCTCTGGCTGTTATTGCTGCTGCGGCTCCGCGTAGTGAGGAAGTCCCATCAGAACGAGATTCTTGAAGCTGAAAGGTGTCTATCTTCTTCTTCACGGGACGGCTCAACACAATGTCCCAATGTCTAGCCACAGAACACAACAGACTGGCGAAAGACAAGGCACTCTTCCATGTGTACCGGACATATAGGATAATGTGGCCCACCACCAAGGAGGGGAGGTGTCACACCCCAATCCCCATGCATGAATCCCAATGAGAGAATCACACGGATTTCAAGGTGAGACCTTTGGGATCCACAACTGAACCACGGATTGGTACCACAACATAAGCATATAAAAGTAATGATAACACTTTCATTAAATAGATCAGAGTGCAGAAGTAAATAACTACATAAAATCCAAAATAAATAAATAGTGCACGGCCTCAGCAGGGCCTAAAACTAAATCAAAATCCAACTATTACGTCCAAAGGATCCTCAGAGTATAACAACCACAAAATCCAAGTCTAACTCCATCTGAAGTAAAAAAGCAATGAAAACTGGAAAGCAAGTAAGGCAGCATGTCAAGTCCACAAACAATAACCCCAACTAGAACAGTCCATCCTCTTCCCATCCTAAAACATAAAACGTTGCATGAGCTTATGATGCTCAGTAAGTAAACATTGGAATGTTCACCTGTCATCTCATGGAATCAATCACAAGGGTTAGTACCACAATAATCGGATAATAAAATCCAACATAAAGACAAGTAAGATGAGTAGCTTTTGAGATGATATAAAGACGTTCACATGACCTAAGATGAATGCAATGAAGAACATACACAAGCAATGATAGATATGCAAAATGAAATGAACTAAGATCAATATAAACCTGATACCACACTTCCAACGACAATGCCACTTTAGGACTTATCCAAGGAATTACCGGAATCCCCTTTCCGTTCTGGGCGCTAACCCACGCCACGAAGGCTACCATACAATATGACTAATTTTCGAGTGAACAATACTTGAGGGGTAGCGAACCTGCATAGGCACTCGCAAGCATCCTACCCTAGTTTCTGTGGGCCCTTTCACCCCACAGGGTATATAGTCACCCAGACCAAAGGCATCGTAGTTGTTTATCCGTAGATTTCCACCTCCCAGTATACTTACCACTTGACATCAACCTAGTATGTAATTCATTAAGTGGATATCAAAAGGCCTACAACAGAAACTTTTCGAGCTCCCACGGCCGAAGCCCTATGCCATCTGATTGCATACGTTCACCAGCTTCCATCATGATCACAACAACACACAATCATCTGATTAACACAAGTCCACAACTACAAGGGATTAACTAAGATGGCATGGTGGTCACAAGAACATCGGAACCCCAAGATTGACACACCATGGTCATGTCTTGCTTCCGGAAACCAACAACAACAATGGCTGAAGCCCTATGCCATCCATCTAAGTCATCCTCACAGAAACACTGTTTATTTTCCAAACTATTGGTTGGTCGGCAGAGGTGTCGGTGTGCCGAAGCCTGCCGAATTGCAAATTTGGTCTATAAAACAGTCTTTGTCGGTGGACCGAACCTCTCTGTGTTTTTGGGTGGTCGTCGGCATAGGCGTCGGTGGACCGAAGCCTGCCGAATAGCAAATTTTGCCATATTTATGGTCTCTGTCGGCAGAGGCATTGGTGGACCGAAGCTTGCCGAACTGCACGATTCTGGGTTTTTCCGAGTTTTTCTATGAGTCTTGAAATCAAATCTTAGGCAATCTAATACATTCAAAACCACATGTAAACACTTCTAGACTTCTGGAAACATCATTAAACATATATAGAACCTTCAAAACACATTCTAACAAGATCAAATCATTCAATCAATCAATAAGTTCGTATATTCATTATATTCAGAAACAAGTGCATCAATCTCAACCAAAGACTATGATCACCCCAACGGAACTTACCTGATTCCGTTAGAGCTTCTTAGAACTCTCTGGAACGCTCTTCTTCTTGATAATAAGGGCTGCAAAAATCCACTTCGGCTTCAATGTCTTCCACGAAATCACCTTCTTCCTCTTCTCTTCTCCCGAAACTCACAAGAGTTCAGATCTAGAAATCCCAAAACAATAGGAGAGAATGAAACCCTCATTCTACTTTAAACCTATTTCCAAAACACAAAGCCAAACTGCCAAAAAGATATGCACGTCCTTATGGGTCGTGCGTTCAAAACGGAAACACAATTTCTGCTATGATTCTTCAAAAATCAAAATCCCATACTATTTATAATATCAAAATAACCCCAACTAATAAATAGTAATACAAATTAATCCAATTAGCATCTATATTTATACATATATTTAAATAAATGCAGAAAAATACCGTTAAATTCGAAAAAATTCAAACCATTAAATATGGGTGCTATCTTATTGGATTTAGGTCATTACAACCTACCACCCTTAAAAGAATTTCATCATCGAAATTGTGTACCTCAATCCATGAAAAAATGTGGGTAGCGCTCCTGAGTCTCTGACTCTCGTTCCCAATAAGTGAATCTTCAATGATGGTATAGTCTTCGTCCGCAACACTTGCTCCTTGCGATGTAGAATCCGCATCGACATCTCAACATAAGTGACATCTTCTTGAAGCTCTTGTTGCGTCCAATCAATCACGTGCGAAGGGTCTTATTCATATTTTCGTAGAAGTGATACATGGAACATGTTATAAATCACCGATAACATAGGCAGTAAAGCCACTCGATAAGCAGCACATCCAATACGCTCAAGTATCTTGAAGGGTCCGACAAAACGAGGTGCTAACTTCCCTTTCTTGCCAAAATGCATAACTCCCTTCAATGGTGAAACCTTGAGAAATACGCATTCTCGATAAGCAACACATCCAATACGCTCAAGTATCTTGAAAGGTCCGACAAACGAGGTGCTAACTTCCCTTTCTTGCCAAAATGCATAACTCCCTTCAATGGTGAAACCTTGGGAAATACGCGTTCTCCAACCACAAACTCTAGGTCTTGCCTTCTCTTGTCTACATAGCTCTTTTGCCTACTCTGATCTGCCTTCAGTCTTTCCCGAGTAAGCTTCATTGTCTCAATGCTCTGCTACTCTAACCCGAGTCCAAGGATGCTATCCTCTCCCACTTCTGACCAATATACTGGTGAACGACACTTTCGACCGTACTACGCCTCGAAAGGTGCCATGCCATTACTCGCATGAAAACTTTTGTTGTAGGAAAACTCCACCAATGGTAGATGCTCTCCCCAAATCCCTCCAAAGTCCATCACGCAAGCCTGCAACATTTCCTCGAGGACCTGGTTGACTCTCTCAGTCTGACCATCCATCTGGAGGTGGTAAGCAGTGCTGAAATGGAGCCTCGTACCCAGATCTTTCTGCAATGCTTCCCAAAATCTTGAAGTGAACAAAGACCCTTGATCTAAAACAATGCTGACAGGAACTCCATGTAGTCACAAGATCTCACGATTGTATAGTCTAGTAATCTCCTCGGTTGTAGCTGAAGTTTGAACCGGTAGAAAATGTGCAAATTTGGTCAATCGATCAACGATTACCCAAATCGAATCCAAGCTCTCGCAAGTCTTCGGTAATCCGCTCACGAAGTCCATGGTGATATGCTCCCACTTCCATTCCGCAATCGGCAACGGCTGTAGAATTCCTACTGATCTCATGTGCTCTACATTCACCTGTTGACAAATGGGACACCGTGCGACATACTGAGCGATCTCTTCCTTCATACCTGGCCACCAATAATGCTGACGTAGATCTCTATATATCTTCGTGCTCCCCGGATGAATGGAGTAACGTGACTTATAAGCCTTATCCAAGATCTCTCTCTTGATGTTCTCGTCCGCTGGTACACAAAATATGCTTCAAAATCTGATCAAACCGTCAGGATGTACAATCCACTTTGGCTTGCTATCGTTAGCTGCAAGTGCAAGTAGATCCATAGCACTCTTTTGAAGCTCTAAAATTTGCTGCCCCAGTGATGGCTTAGCCACAAGGCTAAACAAGAAACCATCACACTGTAGATCTAAAGTCTGGACTCCCAAGTCTACAATAATCTCCTGAAGTCTCCACTTCTACCTCATCAGCTGCCCAAGAGCTCCTCACGGTCTGTGACTCAAAGCGTCTGCCACCACATTAGCTTTACTAGGATGGTAGCTAAGCATCAAAATGTAGTCCCCAACAAGCTCAACCACCTCCTCTGGAGCATATTCAGATCCTTCTGAGTAAAATATTTTTCAAGCTCTTATGATCTGAAAGCAGCTCGAACTCCTCTCCATACAGGTAATGCCTCCAAACCTTCAAAGCGAAAACAATAGCGGCAAACGCTAGATCATGAGTAGGATAGTTATGCTCATGAACTTTAAGTTACCGTGAAGTATAAGCCACAACACGACCCGCATGCATCAAAACAGCTCCAAAACCCTACAATGACGCATCGGTGTAGACTTCCATCTTCCGACCTGCAATTGGCACAATAAGAATAGGTGCCGACGTCAATCTCTTTCAGCCCCTCAAAAGCAACTTCACACTTCTCATCCCAAACAAATTTGACTTCCTTCCGAGTCAAACGAGTCAAAGGCGCTGAAATGGATGAGAACCCCTCAACGAATCTCCTGTAGTAACCCGCTAGTCCGAGGAAACTCTTGATCTCTGAAGCATTCTTAGGTCACTCCCAACCACGAATTGCCTCAACCTTGACCAGATCCACAAAAATACCATTTCTGGATACAATATGCTCAAGAAACTTGACGTCTTCCTACCAGAAGTCGCATTTCTCCAACTTAGCATACAAGTGCGGGTCGAACAAGGTTTGAAGAACAATCTGTAGATGTGCCTCATGCTCCTCTACAAATCTCGAATACACAAGAATATCGTCCACGAAAATCACGACAAAGCGATCCAGAAAAGATCGAAGCACCCGGTGCATATGGTCCATGAAAGCTGCAGGCATGTTCGTCAATCCGAATTACATAACAACGAACTCATAGTGACCATACCGGGTACGAAAGGCCGTCTTCTGAATATCTTCATCTCGAATCGTCAGCTGATGATATCCAGATTTCAATTCAATCTTTGAGAAATATTGTGCTCCTCTCAACTAGTCGAATTGATCTTCAATCCTCGGCATCGGGTACTTGTTCTTCACAGTGACTCGGTTTAGCTATTTGTAGTCAATGCAAAGCCGTAGGGAACCGTCCTTCTTCTTCAAAAAGATAATTGGAGCTCCCCAAGGTGATGTGCTGGGTCTGATGAAACTAAGGGCAATCAACTCGTCTAACCAATCTTTCAATTCTTGCATCTCAATCGGTGCCATCCTATTAGTCGCAAGCGAAATGGGGTTGGTACCAGGGGTAAGCTCTATGCAAAAATCTACCTCCCTTTTAGGTGGCAAACATGGAATATCCTGAAAGACGTGACCGAAGTCTCTCACCACAGGGATATCCTCCAAAGATAGCTTCTGAAAGCTTTCCATAGCAAATAGGAAGTTGGTCTGATAACGATCCTTCTCTATTCCACGGAAAGTCAAGCATCGGCCTCCAAGAAGGCGAAAAAGAATAGATTTCTCAAAAGAATTAATCCTGACATGATAGGCTGAAAGCCAATCCATCCCAAGGATCACCTTAAACTCCGGCATATCTAACACAATCAGATCTGCCTCCAGATTAAGGTCACCTAATCGCACCACACAAGCTTTGCAAACTCGATGAAGAGTTACGATATCCCCAACTGGGTTGGCAATACACAGAGGAAGCTCTAACACGCTAGGGTGTAAACCCTGAAAAGCCATACAACTAGAGGAGATAAATGAATGGGATGCACCAGAGCCAAATAACACGCCTACTGGAGTATGAAACAGATGAATGATACCTTCCACCACGGCATTCGTAGCACTGTCATCTCGAGGAACATCGGCGTCGGTGAGTGCACGAACTCTACCTTGCTAAGCTATAGGTCGTCCATCTCTCCTCAGTGCTCTGCAAAATCGCTGAAGATGTCCTTCCTTGCCCTAGTTGTGGCAAGTCCTCTTATATCTCGCTGGGAACATCTGGTACTGAGGTGGAAGGGGCTGACGTGGGGCATCACATGCTGGCATTGCAGGTGCTACAGGAGCTACTAGTGCTACCACATCTCTGGGTGGAGTCCTCTCTCGTTGAAAATTCGATCTCTGCTGCCTATCCCGACCTGGTCTAGAGTGATATGGCTAGTATCTCCCACCGCCACTGCTGCCGCTCTTGTCTGACTTTGGCTGATCCCGCGGTGCTTCGGATCTGTCCATGTCTCACTCCACATGCCTTGTGAACTCCAAGACTTCGCGTAGGTGTTCAGACGCTGAGGAATAACTCTGGATCGAATAGCGGGCCGCAAACCTTCCTCGAACTTGGTTGCCTTGTCTGCCTCATTAGCAACCATGTGAGGCGCGTATCTGGACTGCATCGCAAACCGGTCCTCGTACTGGGCCATAGTGAGACTACCCTACTCAAGTCGCATGAACTAAGAACCATCTACCTCATGTAGCTGCTTGGTAGATAGTTCTCCAGGAACTGAAGACGAAACTGCAACCATGTCATCTCAGAAGTCAAGGTCCTCTCGATCATCTCCAACCAATGAAGGACTTCCCCTTTCAGTAGTAAAGTCGCCAGGGATACGCGCTGCTGCTCGGGGCACTCCATAGTCCTGAAAATCCTCCCTATATCAAGGAGCCAGTCCTCTGCATAGTGAGGCACTCGTCATCCTGTGTATGTCGGTGGTGTCAGCTTCTTGAACTTCTCGAGCCAAGTAATAGCCATACTCTGCACTCTCCTCTCGTCTAGCACCGCCTGGCGTTCCATCTAATCCTGCTGATAAGTTGCCAAGTCACTCAAGATTTGAAATACGTTCGCCATCTAAGGGTTTGCATCAGCCTCAGTTCAAGCATCAGAACTCTCCCCAACGGTAGTGTTCCTCCTCCATCCTGCCATCTAAACACACAAACAACCATTTAGGTCTCAACATGGGCACACCTCCTAGTAAGCATAAAGTACATATATAATCACAACAAAAAACAATAGCACGCAGCATGCAATCCTATAGTTCTTTCTATGTTTCTTCACCTAATTTTCAATTTCTATGTGATAACTAGCACTAATAGTCTCTAACAGTAATCAACCATACTCTGAGCAAACCTTATGCTCTGATACCAATCTGTCACACCCCAATCCCCATGCGTGAATCCCAATGAGGGAATTGCACGGATCTCAAGGTGAGACCTTCAGGATCCACAACTGGACCACAGATTGCTACCACAACATAAGCAAATAACAATAATGATAATACTTTCATTAAATAGATCAGAGTGCTGAAGTAAACAACTACATATAATCTCATATAAATAAACAATGCACGGCCTCAGCAAGGCCTAAAACTATATCAAAATCCAACTACTACGTCCAAAGGATCCTCAGAGTATAAAACCACGAAATCCAAGTCTAACTCCATCTGGAGTGAAAAGCAATGAAAACTAGAAAGCAAGTAAGGCAGCATGCCAATTCCACAAACAGCAACTCCAACTAGAGTGGTCCATCCTCTTCCCACCCTACTACATAACACATAGCGTGAGCTTATGATGCTCAGTAAGTAAACATTGGAATGTTCACCCGTCCTCTCATGGAATCAATCACAAGGGTTAGTACCACAATAATCTGATAATAAAATCCAACATAAAGCCAAGTAAGATAAGTAGCTTATGAGATGATATGAAGACATTCACATGACCTAAGATGAATGCAGTGAGCAACATACACAAGCAATGATAGATATGCAAAATGAAATGAACTAAGATCAATATCGCATGGTAAGCAAACCTCATACCACACTTCCAACGACAATGCCACTTTGGGACGTATCCAAGGAATTACCGGAATCCCCTCTCCGTTCCAGGCGCTAACCCATGGCACGAAGGCTACCAGACAATATGACTAATTTTTGAGTGAACAATACTCGAGGGGTAGCCAACCTGCATAAGCGCTCACAAGCATCCTACCCTAGTTTTTGTGGGTCGTTTCACCTCACAAGGTATATAGTCAATCCAATCCAGAGGCATCGCAGTTGTTTCTCTGTAGATTTCCACCTCCTAGTATACTTACCACTTCACATCAACTTAGTATTTAATGCATTAAGTGGATATCAAGTGAAGGCCTACAACAGAAACTATCCGAGCTCCTATATGCTCGGATAATCTGATTGTATATGTTCATCAGCTTCCACCATTATCACAACAATACACCATCGTCAGATTACCAAAAGTCCATAACTACAAGGGATCAACTGAGATGGTATGGTGGTCACAAGAACATCGGAACCCCAATATTGACACACCATGGTCATGTCTTGCTTCCGGAAACCAAAACAAACAATGGTTGAAGCCCTACACCATCCATCTAAATCATCCTCACGAAAACACCACAAACTACTTGTCGGTCAGCAGAGGCATCGGTGGACCGAAGCCTATCGAAAAGCAAATTTGGTCTATAAAACAGTTTCTGTTGATGGAAGTGTCGATGGACCAAACATCTTTGTGTTTCTGGGTGGTCGTCGGCAGAGGCGTCAGTGGACCGAAGCCTGCCGAATAACAAATTTTTCCTAATTTATGGTCTCTGTCGACAGAGGCATCGGTGGACCGAAGCTGCCAAACTGCGCAATTATTGGTTTTTCTATAAGTCTCGAAATCAAATCATAGGCAATCTAATACATTCAAAACCACATGTAAACACTTCTAGACTTCCAAAAACATCATTAAACATAAATTTAACCTTCGAAACACATTCTAACAAGATCAAATCATTCAATTAATCAATAAGTTCATATATTCAAAAACAAGTGCATCGATCTCAATTAAAGACTATGATCACCCCAACGCAACTTAGCTGATTCAATTAGAGTTTCTTAGTACTCTCTGGAACGCTCTTCATTTTGATAATAAGGGCTGCAACAATCCACGCTTCCACAAGCTCCGACTTCAATGTCTTCCACGAAATCGCCTTCTTCTTCTTCTCTTCTCTTCTCCAGCAACTCATAAGAGTTTAGATCTAGAAATCCCAAAACAATAGGAGAGAATGAAACCCTAATTCTCCTTTAAACCTATTGCCAAAACACAATGCCAAACTGCCAAAACGATATGCATGTCCCTATTAGTCAGGCGTTCAAAATGGAAACACAATTTCTATTTGGCACAAATCAAAATCGCATACTATTTACAATATCAAAATAACCCCAACTAATAACGAGTAATACAAATTAATCCAATTAGCAATTATAATAATACAAATATATTAAATAAATGCAGAAAAATACCATTAACTTCGGAAAAATTCAAAACATTAAATACGGGTGTTCTCTTAGTGGATTTAGGTCATTACAGGAGGCAAAGTCGCTGGCCTGTGACAATCATGTGAAGCACTCTGACCATGAATGGTGTGAGCTCACTGGTGTTGTCCATGGCGAGGGTAAACACCACGGAGAAAGATGGTGTGGAGAATCCTATAGGCAGTGTGAAGTTTGGTGGAAGCAAGGGAATTGTCCCAGTTCCACGAGGCATTTCTGGCACACAGAACCTGAGTCACAGCGGGGCGCTCAGAAAAGGGAAGATCAGGAATGGTGCTAAGCTCGTTGTTCATGGGGACATTCATAAGAGTGGAAATAAGCTAGACGTCAAGAACGTGCAGCTCACCGGAATTGGTGAAAGTGATGGAGGAGGTCTCGAAGTTGGTTAAGGTGATTGATAAGTCATGAATTATTACATATTTACATCATTTTATCATGGCTTATTTAGCATTCATAGGCCTTCTAAGTTCTCTTTGTGCATAATTTACATGAATTCTCTTTTACCATTGGATAACATACATCTAACTTTATATATCCTAATTTATTCAGGTTTAGAGGAATTTCGAGTAATCCAGCCTTACTGACAATAAAGCCACATCCTTGAAGGCAAGAGGATGGAAGCCATGTGAAAGTCCAGCTCAAACCCCAATCAAAATGAAGCTGTTGAACCTGTTGCGATCGATCGCACTGATTTGCGATCGATCATAAATATCTGCGATCGATCTCATAGTGCGATCGATCCCATGGAAAATGCGATCGATCGCAATCACGAAATTAGCAACTTTCTATTGTGCACAAAAGAGGGAATTGAGTGTTTGAATTCAAATTAAGGATGTTTTTAGAAAGCAAGGAAAGAATTGAAAAAAGAAAAGAGGAGAAGGAAAGTCAAAACCGTTTGGGAGTGCAAATCAAACCATCCAAATTTAGAAACAGAATCTGGGTAGCAAATACTTGATGCAGTCTTGGTTTATTGCGTATAACGTTTACATCCGATGTCGTATCGATGGGCTTCTTAGTGTATTAGAAAGAAGACTTCAAGCTCTACAATAGTGTATTTCACGTCAATGTCGAAAATCGAACTCTATATGGGCCACACGTGCGCTGTAAGTTTCTAAAGCGGGAATTAGCAACTTCTAAATTGGTCTCTCCTTGCCTCTCTCCTTGTGAAGAATATCTTAATTCAAATTTTGAATGAAAAGAGGGAATAGAAGGAGGATAAAAATGGAAAGAAAGAGAGGGAAGGTTTTCCTATTAATACAGGAAGAGAGATTACCTAAAGGATCTCTTCTTCTTCCCCCCCAATTTTCTCTACACCAAAACCCTGTAATTTTTCTTTTCTTTTTCTCTCCGTGGGAGCCTAAACCCAAGCAAATGCTAGGGGAAGATCTATGTAATGGTATGATGTTTTATGTAATTTCTATTGAATTTAATTGATTTGTTTAATTGTTCA
>JAUPMG010087957.1:0-12649 GCA_031762675.1 Pachysandra terminalis
TTATTATCTTTTAAAAATTAATAATAAAAATAAAATTTAATATTTAAACAGGTTAGACCGAAGGAAAAACCGATCCGATTAACCTTCAGAGGTCATACCAATATTGGTGGTCCACCTCTCCCAATACCACCCCTATTTATAGCACATCGGTTGGGGATTAACTAATCCCCAACTGATGTGGGACAATACACAGCAATAATGGGGCGTGCGATAGCCCCTGGGCGGGGCGCGTGCGGCAGCCCCTGCACGGAGCGCTGTTGCACGCACCTACTACTTCGGTTAGTTTATCGGTTTAGTTCAGTTTGGTTATCGGTTTAGGTAAGTTCGGTTATTTCGGTTTGGTTCGGTTAAATAAAGGTATAAACCATAAACCAAACCCAATTAATTCGGTTTGGCATTTCTTAAACCATAACCGAACCGAAAACATAAATAACCGAACCAAACCGGTTTTTTCGATTTGCGGTTTTAACCGAACCAATTGACACCCATAATTTCAAATACGAATACAACCTTCTCTCTCTCTCTCTCTCTGCGTCTCGCCTGGAAAAAAAGGGGGTTTTGGGCCATTGCCTAGAAAAGTATTGCCTGTAGAGATGGCCCGGAAAAAAGGGGGTTTGGCCATTGCCTGGAAAAAATTACAACGATGTGTGCATTGCCTAGAAAGAAGGGGATTTTGAGTTTTTTATTTTATTTTTTTTGGCCTTTCACAAGCCAAGCCGAGCTTTTTCCGAGCCAAGCTTTTGCCCGCCGAGCCTGAGCTCGAAAAAATTTACCGAGTCCAAGCCTTGTCCAAATTTTATGAGCCCGAGCCGAGCTGGAAAAAGCTCAGCTCATTTACAGCCCTATCGGCCGATCTCGATTTGAATCGACCGATCCAACTTGGGATCGGCTCGAGACGAGTCATGATCCCAAACTGATCCCTAATTTATTAAAAATTCTTTGACTTGGTTCGGATGAGTCAGATCGGACGATCCATATTGGTTTGTCTGGCACCCCTCACAAAGTTTATTTTAACAAAAAAAAAATAAAAAATCGGGTCATGTTTTGGATCGACCAATCCAATTCGGTATCGGATAGGAACGATTCTTGATTCGATATCGAATTTAAACACTATGGTTGGATGCGTGGTGTGCATACACTGAGGGGCGGAGCCAGAAATGTCTTTTTTTTGTTTTTTTTTTAACTTTTTTGTTAAAATTGTCTGAAATCTTTTAGAGCAAATTTTAAGATTTTGATTTTGCCTACTTAAACAAAATAAAAAAATTTCAGCAAAATTAAAAACATTGACATATATTAATAATAGGTATGGCTGTAAATGAGCTGAACTGAGCTTTGTCTAGCTCGACTTGGGCTTGTAAACATTGAGCAAGGATCTGGCTCAATTCAAGCTCGTTAAAAAAATTGGGCCCAGGCTCGTTAAAATATTTTAGGTTCAAGCTCGACTCGCAAAAAGCTCGGTTTGTTAAGGACTCAGCTTGTAAAAAAACTTAGATTAATCCAAATACATTAATATTATAATTAATTGTTATTATTATATATAACATAATATATGGTTAATATTAATATATAATATAAGATATAGGAATATAGATGATAATTTCATAAACAAACCGAGACTGAGTTTTAGCTGATTCGAGCCTACCCAAGCTCGACCCAAGCCCACTAAGTTATTGAGTTTGCTTTTGGACTCAACCTCAACTCGTATAGAGCTCAAGTTCGGCTCATACAAGTTCTATAAATAAGTATAATATTAATTTAAAAAAAATGTGTAAGAGTGTAATTTTAAAAAGTTAAAAATAGATATACTTAAATAACTTGGTATAAAACTGTAATTTTTAAAATTGTATACATAAAACAGTAATTTTTAAAAAACTTAAAAACCGGTGGGAATTAAAGGGGCCCAACATGTAGCGCCACTCGACTCAAGGTAGGTGGAGTGACACTACTTAGTGAGGGTTTACAAAACTTTGGGGGATGGCCACCCCCGCCCCCTAGCTCTGCGCCTACATACACACACACGTTCCAATTGATATTCCACCATTTTGGATCCAAACAATATGCTCTCGAAATCCATCGGTGCAAAATTGCATCTCTCTTTGTTTGGGGGTAGGCCGTAGGCCACCTTCAATTGGGCTGTAAGTTTGTATAGCGGAAAGCCCAGCTTGAACCAAAATACACATAAAATATAAAACATTTATATATAATTTTATATTCTACCCAAAATATATATATATATAATTTTATATTATTTTAATAGAAGCATAATTTTTTTCCTATTTTATTTTATTTTGATTAGCCTTTTCATTTAGTTTAGGCGAGTCCGAATCCAACTCGACTACAAATTGAGTTTAGATTGGGCTGAATTTGAACCAACTGATTTTAGTTTGGACTGAATTCCAACTGATTGGAACCGGTCCAACCCACCCTATTTACAATCCTACCTATAACATCACGTCCACGCATCTTGTTAGATAGCTAACAAAGACCGCCCTGTGATTTGAGACAGTTCCAAAGGTGAAATGATATTTTCGCACCTCGAGATCTGCATCCGAGGAGCGAAAAAACCATTTCACCCCTCGGGGCTGTCTCACATCACATGGCCTTGCCTGCTAGCTTGCTAACAGGCAATCCGACCCCCCACGGATCCACTTAAACAAACCTATTGGTCTTCAGGCTCATTTAAATTTCTATGGCTCAAGCTTGGTTCGGTCCAATGATGTTATTGGGTCAAATGAGCAATTTAGAATGTAGAAAGTCTACGAGTTTTATAGTGACAATAGGGACTAGTAAAAAGGTTTCACGGGGTCTTTGCCTGCCTTATTATAAAGAAGAGATAACACCCCTTTTTTTCTATTGGGATAACAAAAGTAGATTGAATTGAAAGCCCGCCAAGCTTTAGGCAAGTCTTCCCATGTTTCATATGAGGTTTTTTTTTTGGTTTTTGGTTTGTTTCTTTGACCATTTAATTACTTCTCTATTGTATATATGAATTAGTGTGAAACCCGTGTAAACACGTCAGGTTTATAACGAGAGAAGAATGAAGGCAACGAATATAGGATGCATAGAGCATTTGACCCAATTAATTATAAGCTTCACATGGCTGTAATGGTGAGAGTCTTGCATGCCTGTGGATGATTTTGGTTTTGTCTTTACACTTTACTAACTATTCTAAAAACACAACCTTTTTTTACGATTATAGGGGATGGTCTTCTCTCCTGGGTATCTAAAATCACCACTTTTTGCTACTGGAAAAGTCACATTAATGGGCCTCAATTAGTTTAGTTGAGAGAAAATAATTCTTTGTAATTGAAAAGAGAAAAGAAATTAATGCACTACTCTATCCATGGTTTAAAGGATCAGATCGATCCGGTTTGAACCATCCGGTACAGATCGGGACCGGATTTTAGTGGTCCGCTCCCAAACTGCAGTACAAACTTTTGTATCAGTACAGTCGATATCAGTCTAGATCGGCTGGTACAACCATTCCGATGATCAGTACAACTGGTCTCGTAAATTATTTTATTTTATTTTATAAACCGATTTGGACTGGTCTGATACCTAACGGTCCCGATTGTACTGCCAGTCTGGTGATCAGGTCCGGCTAGTCCAATTATGTTCGTGTAGCTTATGATCTCTGGCACAAATTTGTGAAATGCTTAGGAAGTTATGTTCCAAACCATCTACGCAAAGAACATTTTCAATTTTGGGAATAAATGTCTCCCTTTCCCACAATCTTAGCAGTGCTCCCATCACCAAAAGTGACTGATCCTCCCTCAAACTCAAGGATATAAGTGAAATGGGATCGATCACGAGCCCTATGTGTCAGTGACATCCCTCATAAAATCCGGAGAAAATCAGTTGTGGGCTACACTGTTGTCCTTGCTGTAGAGTGGCCTCTGATTGGTTTAAAAAAAAAAATTTATCCAATCACAAATCAGAAAAACCAGTAGGTATGATATTTACCAGATCAAAACTTGATACTTTGCGTTGCCTGACTGTGATTGGGCCACGGCTGGTTTGCACAGTAGTGACCATAGGGTGCCCTTTTCTTCCATGGACTAATTATAAACGAAAGGGTTTCACGAGGTCTTTGCCTGCCATTATAAAGTGTTATATAGCAAAAGTACAAGCCCCCAAGCTTTTAGCAAATCTTCCCATGTTTCATATGAGGTTTTTGGTTTGCTTCTTTGACCATTTAATTATTTCTCTATTAAATATGAATTAGTGTGAAACCCGTGTAAACAACGTCAGGCTTATAACAAAAAGAAGAATGAAGCCAAGGAATATAGGATTAGCGTTTGACTCAACAACAAGCTTATAAGCTTGACGCATGCCTATAATGGTGGGAGGGAGGAGTCTTTACTGCTCTAAAAACACAACTTTTTTGACTATTGATTGAAGATAAATATACTATAGTAGATGCTATCATGCACTAGGGATGCTCTCCACTCTCCAATCTAATGTAAAATCCTTCCTTTTGCTACTGGAAAAAAGTCTCACTAATGGACCTCCTCAATTAGTTTTAGTTGAGTGAAAATGACTTTTCAGTTAATGCAATGGGTCCTACCCATGTTGGAGATGGACCTCCATTGCCAAATTAACTCCAAGTATGGATTATGGGTCAACCAATTTTAATTTATTTATATCAGTACAATGCATACGGATATATGTGATTCGACAAAGCTCAAGTCCACAGGAGAGAAGAAGTTTTCACTATGTCAAATACGAATTAGGGTTGTAACTTATACCTCTATTCGATTTATATAAGATAAATTCTCAATACACTCGTGAGAGGTTTTGTCTCTTGCACCCTCCAATCCCATAATACTGACCCGACACAACAAATTATTCATGATTCGAGGAGGGATCTCTCCCCATAAAATCCCTCGATCCCTTCCCTTACTTGTAGAGACTAGGGAATATGAGCCATCTATTATCTCCTCCAATTTTTTTCCTTTATTTTATTTATGGTGATCATTAAGAGAGGAGCTCTAAACAACTACAGGATATATTTAGAGAGTTCACTTTTTTCTTTGTTAGTAATTAGAAGCGTCAGACACTCACTATACTTTGTTGACATTGACTTGGTCATAAATCCTAGTATTTCAATGTGAGGGGTTATGTGCTGAGAATAAGCCTTAGATATTTATTCTAATACTTTGACCATTTTGTTCATGATGTATTGATTATTGGTGATTTTTTCTTTTATAAAAACTAACTCTAAGAAACAATTTCTTCAGCATGACTTGTCAAAGTCTACGATACTCCTCTTGTCGATCATCTGTTATTCTTCATGCAATCCTTTACGGTCTCCACGTATCTCGTACATAGTATTTAAACTTGGTATCGGATTGGGAATCGTCCAATCGTCTTGTCATGGCCTTTTATCATATTGTATTGTATTGTCCGATATGACTCGTATAGATCTGACTCGATTTTGGCAGAATCGGAGGTTTTAATAAATAAGGGATTGACTTGGGATCGCAACTCGCCCCGAACCGATCCTTTACACCATGGTCTCACCTAGCCTGATCACTATTGCTTCTTCAAATATATAATTTTATTAAGATTAATCAACTAACTTAAGTTAGTTATTATGTTCAACCTGTTGGGTGAGAGAAATGAGAAAAACAATAAACTATTTTTTATTTTTTTTTTGTTCCCACAAAAAAATAATAAATTAAGAAGGAGAATTATATTGTAGTGTGTTAAATATCTTGGATTAATGTAGAAGCAAAACCCTTCTATCCCTTTCATATTTTAATTCTATAAGTAATTTCAGTTGATGACGTACTATTAAGGAAATCCACCATTTGGATATTTGGTGAGCTTGTGTGGACCTCACTACATTCTCTCAAAATTTGTATGTATAAGATGATATTGCTATGATCATCCTCTTGATTGAGATTGAATAGTACAAGCATTGAATTAAATTATTTAACAAAAAAATAAAAAATTAATTAATTAATTTTCTTTCAAACCTATTGCCAGAGTAATTTTGGCTGCTTCCAGAGCAATTTTGGTCTGGCAATAGAGTTCCTCTTCTGTAATCAATATAGAATATTCAACTAGAAAACAAAGTAAAAGGGGCAATTTGGTTTTGCAAGGGATATCTAATTCTTCAAACCTTTGTGAAATTAGAGCCGGCAATTTATGACCCAACCGGCCAACGCGATTCAACCCAATCCGATCAAACGGATTAGGGTCGACCTGTTTATTAAATGGGTTGAGTTCGAGTCTAAGTTTTGCTGACCAAACCCACGTTAACCCGTTTTTTTAAATGGGATCTTATATATCCCAACTAAAACATAGTAAATTAGTAATCATACTATATAATATATCAAAACTATAGTAAAACACCTTTAATGGGGTGTGAGATTATCAACAAATCTGTGGGATGTAAGTGGTTAGAACCTAATTTTTATGTAATTTCCTTAAGAAATTTGATTTGAAATTCTGGATTCCAATAGTATTATTGGGGATGAGCATTATTGTATACAAAAATGGTGCAACTCTATTTTTATTTTTTAATGATAAATAGATTTTTTTTATAATATTTATTAAAATATAATGTTAAATAAAATGATTTAGAATTATATTAATTTAAAATTAAATTAATTAATTAAAATTTAAACGGGTTGACAGGTTTGACCTGTTTATGAACAGGCTGGATTCGAGTTGAGGTTTTCCTTACCCATTGATAAACGGGTCGAACCCCATACAACCCGTTTAAATATCCACCCGATTACAACCCGACCCATTGCCACCTCTAAGTGAAACTCACAAGGAAAACGCTTAGACCTAGGAAATGATAAGGATGAGTTTATAATACCTTTTTTTTGGCTTTATCTCAAAAGCAGCCTATTTCTAGTATCTTCTTTGTATTTTCCAATGACCAAAATACCCTCATACAGTAAGGCCATCCCAGTAAGGAAACTAACACCATTATACTGAGCTGCCTTTTCACAAATAAGGCATTTTAGCACTGTCATGCTCATGCAGTCATGTTAATGAAGAATCATGTTATTAATTTCGGTAAGAAATCAAATGACCAACCATATACATGCTCATTTTCTTGCCAATATGAAATATGAAATGGGTTTTGGAGATTTTGACAAAAGAGGCATATGTCAAGGGCAGATCAGTCATTTTGCATTGATGAGACCAAAGTTCAAATTTTTAAATAAATTAACCAACCCAAGTAGACTATTCCTATATATGCTGCATATATTAATAGCTGTTTTCAGGTCTTAATTAGCTCATTCATGTTATTCTGCTTTCTCTGGTGGGTTGTTGCAGGAGCTTTAATGCTCTCCCCGTCTCAAAGCTAAGATCCTCACATTTTTCAACTATATCCACCCAAACCCTTCTTATATATCTCCTCTTCTGAGAAACCGGAAAAATTAGAGGGAAAAAAAGATGGGTTTGGTCAATCAATCTATGTAATTAAAAAGTTCTCAAGTTCTCCCCTTCTGACCCCACACTTGTTCTTCTTTCTCCTCTGTTTTCAGGTTTCTGGGTATCCATAAATTCTTGAATTTGTTCTGGGATCTTACCCACTTTAAGTCTTTTGGTTTCTGTTTATCTTCTTTAGGAGTCTGGGACTGGCAGTGATGGCTGATACCTCTGGAACAAATGGATATGATGACAAATTAATGGAGGAAGGAGTTGCCGTGAATTCAAAAGATGGTGTGACCGTTCATAAGGAGAATGGCCAGAATCATGTCTCAGCATCAAAGACCATGAGAGGTTCAAGCTTCTGTGTCTCTGTATCTTTTCTGCAGAAGGTAATTCTTCATTTCCCACTTCTTGTTTCCTGACCATAATAAGCTACAGATAGAATTCTGTTCTTTTGATGTGAGTATTTTAAAAATATGTCTTGTTCTATTCTCAGTATTCATTTCAAATGTAATTCTCTATGTTTCTATTTTAAAGAGTTTTCAATTTGAGTATTTTATATGTCCATTTCATCTGTTGTTTTGATCTGAATTGCATTTTAAATGCTGAATTAGCCTTTGAATATAACCAGAACAACTTCTAAAGGTAATTAAATCATCTGAAGGATCTTCTTCATGGTACAGATGATCGCAGAAGTACTCGGTACTTACTTCGTAATATTCGCCGGATGTGCGGCTGTAGTGGTGAATTTGAGGAATGACAAGGTGGTGACATTGCCTGGGATATCCATAGTGTGGGGACTAGCTGTTATGGTCATGGTGTACTCTGTCGGCCACATCTCCGGCGCTCATTTTAATCCGGCCGTCACCATTGCCTTTGCTTCTTGCCGGAGATTCCCCTTGAAACAGGTAACCTACACAAACCATCCATTAAATATCTCCATCTAAGATGATCAAAGAAAATTGGTTAACAGTTGAAGCTTGATCACCAACAACCCATTAATTTTGTGGGTCAGTAACAACAGATGTGATTCTTAATTAGCCTCTTCCTGTGGCAATGGCCATCTGAGAGATACCCGCGATGAAACCGTAAATTTCCGAATCTATTACAGTTTGGATTGTTGATATTAGAGGTCTGGGATCATTGAGGATGAGGTAAATGGTTCAGATTCAATAAAAGGATAGGATAATTTAGCTCATCAGGATTTCAAAATAGCTTGATTTTGTTGGAATCCCATTTAGGATTTTTTATGGCTCCGTTTGGATAACTGGTTATTGTGGGAAAATAAAGAAAAGACGGCTTTCCTGCATGACATGTATTTGGATACCCAAAAAGTGTGGATCCCATAGGATTCTGATCGCAGTTAAAGTATCATTTTTGTTTTCCAATAAAAAGGAAAGAAAAAGGTGAGGAGGAGAGCATGTTTCCCATCCTACCCTTCACCACCAAAGCTTCTTTCTTCCTACACTAATACAATGAAGGGTAAAATGGATAGATGAAAAAGTTTTCTCATTCATTCCTTTTGATTAGTCAAGCAAATTCCAGGAAAAATAAATTTCAATTTCCAATATATTACTTTCTGGCATATTACTTTCCCAACTAACTTTTCTTCAGGATTTTTTTTTTTCATTTGTACCAAACCCAAGTCATGTGCTATCTTGGGAGGAGCTTAGGTGGATGTGATCTTCTAATTGAGTTTCTAACTATACTTGAATCATTTCATCACAGGTACCTGCTTATATATCAGCCCAAGTCCTCGGATCGACGCTCGCAAGCGGAACCCTTCGGCTAATATTCGATGTAAAACATGAACAATTCTTCGGAACACTGCCACAAGGGTCGGACGTGCAGTCGCTGATGCTGGAATTCATCATCTCCTTCTACCTCATGTTTGTAATCTCCGGCGTCGCCACTGATAACAGAGCTGTGAGTTCTACAACTATTGAACAACCTCATGGAAAAGAATCAATCTCTTCTCATATAATTATAATAACGTTAATTAAATATCACCTAATATGCGAAAAATAATGTAACAAGATATACTAAAATTATTCAATATAAAGAGTAATCATCGCTTATTACAGATTGGAGAACTGGCTGGACTTGCAGTTGGAGCTACTGTCTTACTTAATGTCACTTTCGCTGGGTATAAAAATTTGATTAGTTTATCGTAATCTTCTTTTACAATTTTTGATGATACAAGCCAATGAAGACATGATCTAACATTATTTAATTTAAAAATGGTATTTACAGGCCAATATCAGGAGCTTCAATGAATCCAGCTAGGAGTCTGGGGCCTGCAATAGTTGCAAACCGTTATGAGGGGATATGGGTGTACATGGTTGGGCCGATATGTGGGACCGTATCGGGTGCTTGGGCTTACAACATAATCAGATTCACCAACAAACCGTTGCGTGAGATTACAAAGAGTGGATCTTTTCTGAAAAGCGTGAAACCAAATAGCTCTGGTTGAACAAAGGCAAAAAGATATCCTTAATTATATATACCTTCTTCTTCTTTGTCGTTTGTTATGTAACTTTCTTCAATAGGAAGAGACATGTAATCAAATATTAAAATATATAGTGCTATCGAGTATTGATCCCTTTCTTGGTTTCATTGTTCACATATTTTTGTCCCATAATAATTGATTAATCATTCACCTTTATACAAAGCTATGACGGAAAGGGAACGTCACATGTCCTGGCCCAATTTCAATTTTCTTATGGGGAGAGATGCAAATCCAGTGGCATGTTCAACCACCAGATAAACCCTAAACCCAATTTGACTAGGATGACAAATGTTTTAAAAGGAGAGAGACAGAGAGAGAATTCTTCTCACCAAAAACAAAAGAGAAAGGAAAGAGAGAATTCTAAGATCCAGACCAACCGCCTTGGACAAAACGAGTTAGCTCGGGTCCAAGCACATGCTTTGGTTGAAGAAATAAACAAATGATGGGATAAAATCTTTAAAAAAACAAAGGATAAAGAGAGAAAAAGAAAACAAATGAAATAACAAGACATACTGATTTGGTTCAGCAATGGTGCTTACATTCATGGATTCACACCGAATCTATTATTTTCAAAAGTGTTACAAAAACGGCAACTAAGGATATTTAGTATAAATACCTTTAGTTAGGGCTATACAAAATAGTATTTAAAATTACTATTTTACGTTAGGATCCTTTGAGCGGCAATGTCTTTGCCCCAAATCCCCTCCTTCACGAAGGGTATTTGTTATAAATACCCCATATAGTTAGGATTAAACAAAACACCATGTGAAATTACTAGTTTATCCTAAGATCTTTTGGGCCCAGATCCGCTCCTTCAGTTAGGCAGTTAGGGGGCTCTGCCCACTACGACTCGTGAGCTTAGTACCAAACTCGATTGGCAGAGTCAGAGTGGCCGTATCATCAGTACTTCCCAAATACCTTTAGTAGCATCAGTATTCACATAACAACAAATAAGAGATACAGTCATAAAACTTCTTTTTGGATTATTTTGCGGAGGGTAAGCTATACGTTAGAACTTACTAACAGAAAAAAGTTGTAGATTTCTAGAACATAAGAAATTCAAAAGCATGCCTTTTCTGGAGGTGGTGATTTGATTCACTAGGTCCATGAGTTTAATCATATTCTCCACTTCTGTTCGGAAGTTTCAGCCAACCTTCCACCATGTGATTGAGATCCTCTGTGCAACATAACTAAAGAATTCAAAGTGATGAGAGGATGATTCATTATATATTTTTAAAAGATTATCAATATAAAGATTGTAGGAGGATTACACGGTGATTTTCGTGAGAGAGAATAAAGGAAAGGATACATATAAAAAAGGAGAGAACATGTAACATGAGATTCTCTTGGAAGAGAGCTGTGTACTTGTTAGATAGAGATGAATGCAGCCATCTTCAACAATTGATTGATCTTTGTAACTCGTCAATGGTACTGAAAACACAGGCTCCTAATAAGCAAATATGAAATTAATTGAGACCAGCCCTTGAATACCTGAAAGCATTTAGCAATGCCATTACTCTTGCATTCATCTGGTATTACATATCATTAATAACTTGTATCCACCATTGGTTTGAATACCAGTAATGCTATACGTGCTAGGATTTGTACACATATAACTTGTGAAATTTATTAGTCTCAAATTCCTGCCCCAGTTATCAGTCCTATTGCTTGAGCTATGCAATTTTTTTTTTATTATGGGTATGTACACCTTTTTACTACTTCATTAACATCTGGAAATCATGGCTGAAAACCACAAAAACAGCATATACCAATTGGTTGACCGGTATGGGTATTCATTTCCCTTCAACTCTGGTGGCATTGGTTAAAGAAGCTGTTTGTGCATTCTACATTTTTGTATTTATGGTACATTAATTACTCTCTTTCTTCAAAGCATTATACAAACAAGCATAATTTTTATAATATCCAAGGTTGTAAATGTCACTGTCGTAAGATAATGTCAACATAATGAAAATAAGATTTTCTTTTAATGAAATTTTGTAAGAATCTAACTCAGAGCTAAATAAATTTAAATAACAAAAAAAATATAAATATAATAATTGACATATATTTAAACAAGTAAGGTATCAATCTTCCCAAATATATGTCATTTGACTACATATGCATTTCTATCATATTCTATGTTATTTAAATGTATTTAACTTTAAATTAGACCCCTATAAAGTTTTATTAATAAAACCTTATTTTCGCCAAATTTTTTTTTTCCACCACCTCCCAAGTAATGATATGCCGCAACATCTAAATACTGACACCATCTACCAGCCATGCACATAACTCTACGCTAGAAAACCAAATATGTCATATGGATGGATAAAAAAAATGAAGGGATTCCTGTCATTACCTAAATGATGATACAACAATTTTGATTTCGACCAACATTACCGTGGTACTCGCTCGTAGTTAATCTGGGTGTAACACAAGGTTAGAATGCCATACCAAATATCACCGAATGTGGCAGATAGGTAGACGACAGGTTAAGAGTATTTCGTCTCTCTACTTGCATCTCATCATCAAGTTCCTTGTACCTGTGGTTTCATTCGCCTTTGAATTGGAACTGGAACACTGTTTTAAGGAGAATTACTACTAGCAGAACCTTCTCTTGGCCTGGATCTCGGCATAATAATTTGTCGACAGCAGATCAGAGTCATTATTAACTCCATCACGAATGACATAATGCTGGTCCAGATGAATATTGTATTCTTCCAATACCATATAATCCTTTTA
>JAUPMG010087968.1:0-12649 GCA_031762675.1 Pachysandra terminalis
GTAGTGTACAGCAAGTTCTTTGCATCTGCCCCTTTCTTTGATTTTTTATTTTGAATTTTCTTTCCCTAAGGAAATAGGTAGGTAGGTAGGTAGGTGGGTAGCCACTGCTTCTGGAATGAGTAAAACGATATTTTTAAGGAGGAGGAAGGAGTGAAAAGAACCAGACAAACCCTATTTGTTTGGATTGTTTGGGATCATCCGATCCAAAGTTGGATTGGCGATCCAACTCGGTATCGGACCGGGACGATCCCCGATCCGATACCGAGTTTAAATGTATGACAAAAATGAGTATCAAATCCACAAAGAGTGTTCATCCGGCTTGAATAGATGCATCAACATGCATTTTCAACCTAATAGAACTAAAGTTATGTAAAAAGTACAACTTAAAACAAAATATGTGAGGAGTTCGATATACCTCACAAATCCCAAAATTGATGCTTCGATCTTTAATATGCTAGGTGATTCTTGTCAGATCTTAGATTTGATTTTGAAACTCAAATCTTGAAGGAACGAAAAAAGACAAAAAAAACAACTTTTTTTTTTATCACCTTGATGAGAAAAGGAGGTTTCGATGAAAATGGGGGATATTTCGATCAAATTTACCCCACGTCGACTATGTCGACCAGGTTTAATGATGAAAAAAATCAATATATTGCCGATATCGACGATATATCGATAAATTGGCAATATCTTGCTTGATATGTCCCCAATTTCGGTAAAATGGGGAACATAAAGGAATTTCGGGGAAATTTCGCCGAAATTTAAAACACTGTCCGTATCGTTAAAGGTCTCATTTCTTGAATAAAAATTACATGGATAGGACTAGAGATACCTTAATTCTCTATGAAATGCCTTACGATAAGCAATGCCAAGACAAGGAAGTTATTGAGGAGAGGGAAGGGATTTAGGGGGACACGGAGGTTAGTATTAACACTCTAACTAGCATTCAGGAGGACAGGGAGGTTATTGAGGAGAGGGAACGGATTATTGAATCTTTATCTTGTTTCCATTCTAGACTATACCAATCTGAACAAGACTTGAGGTTTGATATTGGCAACCTAGGCGGTAGGAAATTGTCACAGGAGTTGAGGGAGTGGGTGGAAAGGCCGTTTGACGAAGTAGAGATCAAGGCAGCAATTTGGCTTATGGATAGGGACAAAGCCCCGGGGGGTGATGGATTCCCTATGGCTTTTTTCCAGGATTCTTGGGAAGTTGTTAGGGAGGTTATTATTGCAATCTTTGAGGAATTCTATGAGGATCATATTGTGAATAAGATCACAAATGCAACCTTCTTAGTCCTTATACCTAAGAAGAAGGGAGCCAGAGAAATTAGGGATTTTTGACCAATCAGCCTCACCACTAGTCTATACAAAGTTATTTCTAAGGTCCTGGTGAAGTGGCGATGAGACTTAAGAAAGTGATTATTGATTTAGCGTCCATTAAGTGTGTTCATTGCGGGTAGGCAAATTCTTTAGAGTGTCCTTATCGCCAATGAGGTAGATGAGGAAAGATTCAGAGGTAGTGACCCGGACTTAGTGTGTAAATTTGACTTAGAGAAAGCCTACGATCGTCTTTAGTAGTATTTCCTAGATTCTGTTTTAGAGTGGAAAGGCTTTGGGGAAGAGGTGGAGGCGGTGGATCAGTGCGTGTGTTAGAAATGTCTCTTTTTCCTTCATCTTAAATGGGAATGTACATGGTCATGTTGAGTCCTCTAAGGCGTCTACGTCAGGGAGATCCTCTTTCTCCCTTCCTATTCACCTTGGTTGGTGATGTCTTCAGTCGTTTCATATCCAGAGCTGAGGAGTGGGGTTTGATTTTGGGTTTTAGGACAGGGAGGGAGAAGCGTCACATTACTTGTCTATAATTTGCTGATGACACCATATTATTCTTTGAGGTGGATGAGTCTTAAGCATATTGGATTAAGGTAATCACTAAATGCTTTGAGACGATATCCGAGTTAAAGGTGAATATGGAGAAATCCATGCTATCAAGTATCCACATCCAACAGGCTAGGTTGCAGGTATTCGCTCAGAATTTGGGATGCAATACGGTGGATTGGCCATTGGGATGCATAGGCCTCCCTTTAGGTGATAATCCCCGTAGTCTAAGTTTTTGGGCTCCTATTATTGGGAGAGTAGAGTAACGATTAACCACGTGGAAAAGAAACATGTCCTTTAGTGGTAGGATTACTTTGATCTAGTAAGCTCTTTCTAATCTACCTATCTACTTCTTGTCCTTGTTTAGGATTCCTGTTAGGGTGGCGAAGACCATTGAGAAGTTGTAGAGAAATTTCTTGTGGGAAGGGGGAGGTTCTAAAAAGGATCACTTGGTGAAATGGGACATTGTATGTAACAGCAAAAATGCTGGAGGTCTCAATATGGGAAACATTTTGGCACACAACTCGACTTTATTGGTTAAGTGGCTATTGTGTTTTAGAACGGAACAGGATTCTCGTTAAGGTAATCCACAACAATTACGACATTCATTTAAATGGATGTGACACTTACCCACATATTCGGGCATATATCAATAGTCCTTGGAAGTCCATCTATTCCTTAAGTTCTTTTACTAACATTGTCGTTTTGGGGTGGGTAATGGTTCGCGTATCCTCTTTTGGAGTGATGTGTGGGTTGGAAATGTTTCTCTCCCATCTAGCTTTCCTTGTCTGTTTTGACTAGTTCGGAATAGGACCTCTTTTATATCGAACATTCTCTCCTAGAATCATTCGAGTCTGTCATGGAATCTAGACTTCAAAAGAGATCCATATCATGTTGAGATGGGCGAGCTCTTAGTATTATTGGAAACCCTCGAAGATGTCTTCATTGATCCAAATTGTCAAGATATCAGGATTTGGTCCCCTGAACCTAAAGGTGACTTTTCTACCTAATCTTTTTTCTCCTTATTACGCTAGCCCATTCAGGCTCCCCTTCTACATCTTTTCTCTCCCCGCAGACTTTGGAAATCGTGTGCCCCTCCACGTGTTATAGCCTTCATTTGGACTCTCCTCCAACATAAGATTAAGACGGCTGATATTTTACAAAGGCGTAGGAAGAATAGGGCTATCTCCTCCCATTGTGTTTTTTGTGTTAGGAGGAGGGTGAGTCGATCGATCATATTTTCTTGTATTGTGTGATGTCTAGACGCATTTGGCTATTTTTTATTTGTCAGATTCTAGGTCAGTGGGTGACGCCCTTGTCAGTGGAGGAGTGGTTTGAGTAGTGGAGGGTGCTGGGCCTTGGCAGGAGAAGACGTGCGATGCTACAGTCCATTTTATGTGCATCATTCTGTCTGATTTGGGAGGAAAGGAATAGGGAATATTTGAGGACAGATCTAGGAGCACACATGCTATCATTGATATGATCATCTTTGTGTTTGCTTCATAGTTAGTTGTTCGTTCAGAGGTTAGGGGGATATCCATGTCTGACATAACTAGGGAATGGGTGTCGGTGGCACACTCCTGTCCACCGAGGAACCTCCTATAGTCAGCTTCATGGTGTCCTCCTGATGTCGGTTTTGTTAAGCTGAATTTTGATGGTTCATATCTTGGGAATCCGACCCCCTTTGGTGTGTGTGGTGTTTTTAGAGATCATGCTGGTGGTATTTGTCATGCACATTTCGGGCCAATAGGTGAGGGTGATTCTAATCGTGCAGAGGTACTTTCCCTGAGTGTTGGACTGAGGGAAGCAAGGAGTATGGGCTATACATCATTGGAGGTGGAGGGTGACTCCGCAGTGGTTATCTCATGGATGGGAGACGGGTCTGTGTGGCCATGGAGATTCACACACCTGATCCGCTTGGCTAGTCACCTAGGAGATGGCTTGAATGTCTCATCCAAACACATCCTTAGATCGGCCAATGCAGAAGCAGATAGCCTTGCTAGAGAAGTAATCAGGGGAAACTTATTTACAAGGATGCCTACTTCTTCAATGATTGGAGAGATGAACTAAGATGATCTTTTCTATGTAGTTGTATTTCCTTGTTTTAGTTGATTTTTTTTTCTTTCTTGCTGCACATCTCGGACAGCTTGGTTCTTGACTTCTTGTATTAATATTTCCTTTCCATTTATAATATATCTGGTTTCATCAAAAAAAAAGAAAAGAAAAGTGAAATGGAACTCCTTTGATAAACTTCTTCCGGATGAATTATTTTGAAAAACGGACTTCCCCAACATGATGGACCAGTTTTGTTTCAATCTGAAACTTTCAGCAATTTCTCCAAGGGACCAAAGCCTTGAACCCCCTTCAAGCTATCCATTTCTGTATTTTAGCATCTTCTATGTTGTGATGGATGTGTGGAAAGACTATGTAAGATAAGGTGAGGAATGAACATACCCCAAAAGTCTAGGAATAGTCCCGATAGGAGATATAAATGAAAGTGGGTGAAGATGGTTTTGCATGCCAAATGGACTAATGGAGAACTAGGGAGGTGCATGCGAGATGGTGGATTTAAAAAGGCTTGAAGAAGGTTAAAATGACTTGGATGTTCTCATTCAGAAATGATGTGAAGACCCATAATCTGACTGATATATGGTTTTCAATCGATAACGTTGCTGAGCCTAACTAGTTGGGATAAGGCATTTTGTTTTTCATGATGAATGCTTCTTTTGACTTCCAATGACATATGAGGACTTTTTTTGTGATATTTGTTTCCTACAAGTTTTCCATATTCTCTTACTTTCTCCATTTTTGAGATGTCATAACAATAATCTTAGCGTACATAATGAACATTAAATAGCTAGGAAAAATTAAGATTCTTTTGGAGTTCTGACTTATGAGATGCTAGAGTAGCTTATTTAATGAACTATTTGTTCTACTTCTTGATTTATAGTGTCAACCTTTTGCAGGCTGGAAAGTCCAAGCATTAAACTCCTAGGAATCATGTTAGTCATCTCAATTGGAATATTATTAACAGGTATGTAGCGTTATTTGTTGTAGTAACTTACTAGAGCTTTCTTATTTCTAAGTTCTTTTGGTATATTTCTAATTTGAAAATTTGAAGCAACAATTATAGCATACATAGTGCATATTCCATCTATAATATGTTTTTGTTACTTACATACTTACTTTCAGCCCATCTACTAGTATGTATGCCAACTGGACAAAGTGTGCAAGCCTCCACGAGTGTGTCTAACAATCAATAAGCCATGATGCCACCACAAATGAATCCCCTTCCATCACTCGATCTTGAAATCCCTGCTCTACCACCTTTCTCAAACCAGTTGCTGATGCCAGTCTGCATTTTCATTGCGTTCTCCAATGGGGCAGAGAAGGCATGTAGAATGCATACCATACCACCCTAAAAACACCTGCAATACTTGAGGGTCCCAGGTTCTCTACGGAAGAACCATTAAGGTTAAGCTTCATAAACATCCCCCGGAGTGTACTAGCCCACTTGATGTGAATCATGCTCCATGTGCAAGAAGAAAATTGTCGGCCAATCTCTAATCACCTCTTGCACTGTCAGACCCTTGAACTATGTATATATTCAAACCTAGGAAGCCGCTAAGACCATACTCGAATCCAAAATAGATTGAAGAGGTCCTGGTAATCCTAGAAAATCCTCCTGTTCCTCTTTAACCAATGTGACCAAAGTTTCGCAGAGAACTTCACTTTGTATAACTGCCTTGTTCTCTTCCCTAACATGAGAAGTGCGACAAAAGAAGTAAGGA
Organism: Pachysandra terminalis; assembly: GCA_031762675.1. Classification (NCBI taxonomy): domain Eukaryota; kingdom Viridiplantae; phylum Streptophyta; class Magnoliopsida; order Buxales; family Buxaceae; genus Pachysandra; species Pachysandra terminalis. The sequence goes on from JAUPMG010087968.1 coordinate 5,669, forward strand.
ATTAATATCACCTGGCATTGCCCATACCATCCCTATCAACCTCAAGAAATGCTCCCACACCTCCCTAGCTGAACTGCAGTGAGTGAATTAGTGAGCAATCGACTCGTCCTCGCTCATATATATACATAAATCACATTTGTGGATGGCTGATAGACTAGCTAGGAAGGGTAGAGATTCTATTTTTCGATGGTGTTCCCATGGAGGAGATGTTAGTTTTTATTTGTTTTTTCTTCCTTTTTAGAATTGTTTTTGTTCATTTATTTATTTTCCATGGCTAGAGTACTTATATGGCTGCCTTTTGTATATTTCCTCTTCCTCAATTAACGGAGTCTTCATTATTCACTAATATTATTACATTATAGTTCGGACATGCCTATATATTTATGCATAGTTGCAAGTGGGATCTTTGTAAATGCATATACTTTTGCATGTGCAGGCAAGTGCATACTTGGAAAAGATGTAAGTAAGGTTCACTTCAAGGTCCTAAATGCCCCGAACTAGTTCAACATGTACCAAAGTCAACATGGTCCTAGGATGTTTGATATTAATGCTAGTTAGGGTACTTAGAGCATGTATAGCCATAAAACAGAAGGATGTGACTTAATTCTTTCCTTCTTTTTTTCTTCAAACTTAGTAGTTGCGTAACAGCTCCACGTCTCTATTGTCCTTATAGAATGTGCAATAATGGCTTGATCAAGCATGCTATTCTCTAGACCTCTTCAAATCTTTAATAACTCTTAGCATTTCATTGTGATACTCTCTTTTATTTTTTTTATCAATAACGAAGTATATATATTAATAGTTAAGAGAAAAAGCGAATACAAGATAACCATCTAGGAAGAGGTTCCCCAAGCCAGGGAACCACCACCAAGCAGACCACACCCAAATACAAGACTAAACCATAAGAGAAAGCTACATCTAACACACACTTTACATCATGGCTACCGACTCCCAACATCTGGTGATGTCCATTTTCTGTTTTGGTGCAAACAAAAGTTTCTGATTGAAGATGACACAAGTTTGGTTTTAAGTATCAGACATAGCTAGTCATCCGTTTTGGTAGGGTCTGATCCAGTGACACCTATATTAGGTATTGCCAAAACTGAAAACTGTATAAAGAATCGTCAATTTTTTGGACGAAATGGAAAGATTAAGTAAAGAGACCTTCAACATTATTTTATTAATATCACTGTGGGTGCTTTTTTTGTGATGTGGTCCATGTGTGCCGAGGATGCTCGTGTGTCTTCCCACGTAGATCTGGATAGGTGTAGCTAGGTCTGCCTTGGCTCTAAACCACTATGATATGGCCGTTCCTGTGACGTTGCTCGAACCGAGTAAAAGGGAAGCGGGTCGAGAAAACGTGAAAGGTAGGCCACGGCTACAACCAGATGACGAGAGATGCTCAAGCTCGGACTAGTGCCACCTTAAGAGTTACCTCTCAAAAGATCTTCCCAACTCACTGTCACTCTTTCTAGCCAGAAATCTGTGGAGATTTCTTAAGTATGGGGTGTTCTCACCAGTGTTGTGGTCTCAAGAACTCTCGATCAAGTCTCTTACAAATATTTTCCTCTCTTTGCCTAAGCCTTCTTAGGCCTTATATAGGCCAAGGAGAATCTCTGGGATGCTGACATTTGTAAACATTCCTCTCATTCTCTCATTTGTAATCGAAATATTTGTTAAATCCTCTCATCAATGGTGTAATAGTTAACTCATCAATGCTGTAATGGTCAAACAATTCATATTGTCACTGTTAAATTATTAAAACTAATGCATATTGCATAGTTCTCTAATGGTCAACTCATGAGATAGCACCTTGTCATTACTTGACGTCATCGGACCGTATGTCGGCATGTCGGGGTAGTGACTGATAGCCCGACCTCCCCAGACGGGCTCTCGCCCTGGGCGGAGATCTCCTCTCTGATGATTGCCTGCAAGTCTCATGCATTCAAGTAATTAATTACTTAATCGATTATACATAAGTTGGTCGAGTCTTGCTGAGCACGACTCTTAGTTTGGTCATCTCATACTATGCCAGGAATCTAGACATGCAAAAAAAGTGCATTTCGGGATCTCTGGGAGCACCAGGGTGGGAAAAATTGGGCTCCAATGGGCAGAAATCCCCTCGGGGAAACTCTATCGGGGCCTCCCCGCCGAGGTCTGGTCTATGTGCTCACCCCTGTCGGGCACGTCGGTAGGCCTAGGTGCCCACCCTTACTGGGGTGCCACAAGGTTGTTCACCGAGCCTGATCTCGGCCGAGCGGAACACCTGCCAAACTCACTTTTTCTCATCACTTTATGTCTTCAGGGCAAAGTGCCCTTCTCAGTTCCATCTATGGCATTTGCCAGAGGATCTGGGAGAGCCAAATATGCTCGGCAGGGTCTCAATTCATCAACCGGGGATCCCCGATAGACCCGATCTAGCAGAATTCTCTAAGATACAATTTTCTCAAATCTTGATTTTATACCAACGTGGCAGTCTTTTGGGTAATGCTGTGGCGTGGGGCCCTCCACATCATCTCATTATGTGGATATGGTATTCTTGCCAAAAATGACCATCAACAATCACTAAGGTCACTGCTGAGGATGCAAGCAGGAGAAGAGAAGAGCTCGTATCATCGGTGCGTGACCTTTTCTCGGCGGGTTACAACCGAGAAGTGATTGAAGCTGCGCTAAGAATAGGTTCCGAGAAGCAATGGTAGAAGTCGGTCACCGCTGAGGACGCTCCTCATCGGAATCGAGCAGAGAATGTGGTAATCAGTCCTTCAGTTGGGGAAGTACTGAGAAAAGCGAATGCGTCAATAACGAAGGGAGGGAGGTCTGAAAGTGTTGAAGCTCGTTCATATGCCAGTGTGATAGGAGATAACAGCAATCGATCTCAAGAAAGGAGGAGCAATGGCGTTTGTCGAAGAAACTTCAAAATCAAAAGAAAAGACTTCTCGTTTGAAGGATTTTGCAACAACCACAAGAAGAAGTGGTTGAGGATCACGGAGAGAAGTGGTCCATTGTCCAGTTGGATTGTGATGCAAGGAGCAGAAATAGAATGGTTCGTCAAAAAATGGAGGGCATAAACCAGAAAGTTGGAGTAGGGGGTTTCATGGGTTCGTCAAGAGTCGCCGGAAGAGTGTTAATTCTGGAAAAACGGAAAAATAACAGAGGTGAATTCCTCAAACTTATGTCAATCAGGACTTTGGCTAGACATGGGATGATTTTCTTGCCAAAAGAAAATTTTCACAAGGGGTGGAAGTATGTCGAAGGTTCTTGTGTCGAAGTGCTGAAAATTATAATGGCAAAGTTCAGACTACCATTGATATCGATAAGGTAAAGAGAGTTAAGAAGGCTCAGTCCTTTGAGGCTCTAATCAAAAGTAACATGTTTCTGGAGGGGTTTCCAACCCAGGATAGAGTCCGGTGGCTGCTTCTTTCCCAACGTTCGTTAGGTGGGCTTTGCGATCAGAGTTGCAACAAACTGGCCTTGCACAGACTGATACAAAGTACAGGAAAGAATCTCATCTGAATGTGTAGGAACGGAACTAGGGGAGATAGTTTCGATTAACCAAAATACAGCTATACTGTTTACAAAATCAGGGGCTGATGCTGGTGGTGTCACACAAATTGGGCATATTACGCTTGATACCCGAATGAAGATCACTTTGGTTAGATGGCCCTTATGCGAAGGGATTTCTGTTGGCCTCATATCAGAAATAGGAATTTGGATGGTAGTTGAAGGGATTCCGGTCCAACTTTTGGCCGTTGATACTCTGAAATTCATCGGGGAGACGTGTGGAGGTTTGTGTGACATTGGGAAGGTAGATCTGATGGAGAATGGCCTGGGAAGAGCTGAAATTCAAGTAAACGAAGTCTGCTACAGGAAAATACCCAGACACATCGTGATTTGGGACGGTTCGAGCAATTTTGAGACGTTTAATTACTTTCCGGTCAAATTGCCGGAAAGTTCAGGGCTGCTAGCATTTTTGGTTGAATGTATCGGAGAAGACGACTTGGAAGAGGGGGTCAGTGGCAGGAGTGTAAGGACATGTGGGGTGAGGGGATTGGATACTGATCTGGCATTAAGGGACAGCTGTAAGGGTTGTGGGGCCCAAGAAGAAGAGGCTTATAATAAGGCACTAGACTCTAATTCAAACTCAAATTCAAAATTCAAAAGTGTTGGGCTTGACAGGCTTGGGCCTAGCAAACGAGATGCTGTTGACTTTGGATATCCGGTCAAACGGGCTTTTCCAGCGGATCCAGGGGAGGTTGGTCCTTACTAGCAATTAAATGCCATCTCGATGGTAGAGGAAGAGGGCGATCGGGTTACTCGAGGCCAGCAACGAGATCAAGGAAGGAGTCTACCAGTGCCTAGAGCCTGAAAATCAGGAAAGGAGAAATGCCGGAGGAAGAAGAGAAGGCGGATCATAGTGCGTTGAGAGAGAGAGTGGAAAAAGTGGTGCGAAAGACTTTTGCAAGTCTGGGTTTTGCGCGGCGCCAAAGTTTCAGATGAGAGTGCATACCAGACTCAGATATCATTCGAAACAGAAATATTCTTCAAATGTCACAACAAGGGGGAGTTATTCAACGGCTGCTGGATCGTTCCCTAGCCTCGTCCGCGACCCTCCCTTGTCCAAATCCATCTCGATTAATTTATCTTCTTCTCTGGTTACCATGGACATTTTCTCAGATGGGTTTTCGACACAGATAGGTACAGTTGGCCTGGGTAGCCATACAAGGAAGGAGGAATATCCAGCTATCAAACTTGTGGATTATGAGTCTTCTGATGATGGCAATGAGCAACGCGAAGCCATGGACGAACTCGTGTTAAATCCGGAAGAGGAAGGAGAGCGCCTATGAAAGAAGCCAAGAGGGATACACCATTTACTACTTGCACACAGGGTGGTCACAGCTGGGAGGATAAAGCTATATTTAATTCTCTGAATAGTGTCTGCTGTTTTGATCTGGATAAAGACCTTCATGTTTCGTTTGTGTCCTCTCCCAATGAACGGTCAGCATCTTCTTCCATGCCAATTAGGTGTATAGCCCCATCCTCTCCTAAACAAAAGGAAGATATGCGCAATTCAGTAAGCTCAGGTATGCCTGTTGGTTCACAGTGCCATTTGATTAATCATTCCTCTGATTTTATGATGATGGTTTACTGTAGAATGGTTTGTACAGGTCTCTCTCTCTCCAAGAGTCTCCATTACCACTTTCCTAGGTTCAGGGTGAGGTTAACTTGACAGAAAACTCTCAAGTGAGGATACAGGAGGATGGGAGTTCTTTCGAGGTAGGGAGTGATGAAGAAAGTGAGCACCAAAACACTGTTTGGGAAGGTACACTAGAACCAGCATTGGAGTTCCAATTAGAAGCTAGAAGGAAGAATGGGGAACATATCCCCATTGCCACAACGGTAAGGGAGTTTAGAGAGAGGATGTAAAGGTTCAGGAAAGGAGGAGAGGAGAGTTCTAAAGGTAAGAGGAGTCCAATAGGTGGGGTAGAGTCCAGTGAAAATAGGAGTTCCCAGTGGAGTTTGCAGTACAAAAGGAAGAAGTATAGAGGCCAACATTCGGGAGTGACGGAAATAGTTAATCCATGAAGATATTAAGTTGGAGTGTGAGGGGTTTAGGGGTGAGTGAGAAGAGAAGTGCACTCATGTGGAGGAGGGTTAGATCGGACAAAGTGGTGATTCAGGAAACAAAAAGAGAAAATATTTCTAAGAGATTGATTCGGCAATTAGGGGGGTCAAAAAGTAAGGAATGAGAGTTTTTACCAGCTGTAGGAAGATCAAGAGGGATTTGTATCATTTGGGATGTGGGGAGAACCATGGTGTTTAGTGGGAGACTTCAATGTGATTAGAAAGTCAAATGAGAAAACGGGAAGAAGTAGAGTTACGAAGAGTATGAGGGGATTTGTGGAATTCATAAATGGATGTCAGCTGATCGATTATCCGTTAGTTGGGGGGTGATTCACTTGGTCGAATTTACAAGATAATCCCATTTGCTATAGGCTGGACAGATAGCTTGTCTCCTCGGATTGGGAGGAACACTATACAAAAACCTTACAGAAGGTACTTCCTAGGCCAATCTCTGATCATTCTCCCATGCTCATCTACACGGATCAAGTGCTAAAAGGTGGTTCCCCACCCTGCAGATTTGAAAACTTGTGGCTTAGGCATCCTAACTTTAAAGATGTGATGAAAGGGTGGTGGGAGAAAAAAGGAAAGGGAGCAGGATGGGAAGGATTCGAATTCATGAAGTACCTTAGAGGTATTAAGGAAAATTTGAAGATTTGGAACAAAGAGGTGTTTGGATGGATCCCGGAGAGGAAAAAACAGATTTTAGATAATATTCAGGTATATGATAGGAAGGAAGAAGATGGGTCATTGGATGACGCGGATCGGGAGAATAGGAGAAATTCAAAGTTGGAATTAGAGGAGATATTAAAAAAAGGAGGAAGTGTATTGGAGACAAAAATCAAGAATATCTTGGCTTAAAGAAGGAGATGGCAACACACAATTTTTTCACAAAATGGCAAACTTTAGAAAAAAGAAAAATGATATTGTGGTATTGGAGAAAGAACGGTGAGTTGATTGAAGATCGAAAAGGAATTGAAGAGGAAGTGGCTGGTTTCTTCTCTAAATTGTATAGAGTGGAACAAGAGTTGAGTTTTGATTTGAGAGGTTTAGATGGTCCTAGGTTGGATGAAGGGTCAGCAAAAGAGTTGGAGAAAGATTTTCCGGAAGAGGAAATTAGAAAAGCTGTGTGGGATATGGATAGGGACAAGGCCCCTGGGCCTGACGGGTTCTCTATGGCTTTTTTTTCAAGATTGCTGGGAGATCATAAAAGAAGATCTAATGAAAGTGTTTAAAGAATTCCAAAGTAGTGGGATCTTTAACAAAGCCACAAATACCACATTTCTTGTCTTGATTCCCAAGATCAAAGGAGCCACAAAAGTTGGGGATTTTAGGCCAATCAGTTTGGTAACCAGTGTCTAT
>JAUPMG010087989.1:0-12648 GCA_031762675.1 Pachysandra terminalis
ATTATTGTGGGAGGGGCTCTGCTACGCTGCGTTGTGCATCTCTGATCCCAAATAACGTGTTTTAAAGCCGTGATGGCCGTGAACTCAATCAGAACTCCGCAATTAAGCGTGCTTGGGTGGGAGTAGTACCAGGATGGGTGACCCCCTGGGAAGTTTGATTCGGGTGGGACAAAAGCAAACAATATTGTGTCAGGTGGGGTGGCTCGTTACAGTACATCAGATTAAGCTACTGGTTTTATGTGCATATAGAAAACGTTATCATGTGATTGATGCAACAAGGGTTTCATGTGCATAAAAAGGTATCATGTGATTGATGCCGCAGGAAACATCGCACGATTATATATATCACAGACGTTCTTCACTCATAAAACTCAATGCTATGCTCCTTAAACAAGAATCGCAAAATCAATACATTTTGTAAATAGCCCTAGGAGTTAGGATATATAAAAACCCAAAATTTCAAATATAACTTCTGAATTAGAGTTGGCAATTTCTAACCTGACCCGTGAACCTGCCCACATTTTAGTGGGTTTGGATTCAAGTTTCCAACACAGTGGGTCGGGTTCGGGTTGAGAATTTGAATCCCGTGATTAAACGGGTCAATTTTGGGTTAGCCCGCTTGCCCCGTCTGGTTAGTACTGGTGATGCACAAACCGGTAAATGACAAAAAATGTCAATTAACCAATTGGTTTGAGCAATCAAAGGTTCGAAATACTTGTTTTCACTGGCCTAAATCAGAAAAGACCGTTCCAATGAATGGTTTCCAAGGATACAAAGAGAGAAAATGGTAAGATCAGTCAGGAATGGTTCACAAAGACAACATAGAACTTGATAAACTTCAGAAGAAGGATTCTAAGACAAAATACTCTGCAAATTCTTAGAGAATGTCCAAATGCTCAGAATTTCGATCCCCTTTTCTAATGCCTCATCCTCCTTTTATTGCCCCAGACTCATTATTTCAACCGTTTACAACGTTTCGTGAACAGATTGAAAACGTTTTGCTGAACAGGCATTTTGATTTGAATATTCAATATCAAAATGTCTAATTCAATATGTAACGTTTCAATGAATGCTTTCACAACGTTTGGTTTAATTTAATGAGTATAACGTTATAAAAGTAATTATACGTTATAGTTCTGTATTGATTCAAGTCTTTTAATGCTTCAAGATCTTCGAGGATCTTGACAAGACTTATCTCTATGGCTCTCCATTCCTGAAAGTCTAAGATTTATTTCCCCTATGTATAAGTGAGTGACTTTCGAATCATTAAAATGATTATCCCGAAAGGTGTTTCAGAATGATTTTAATATGATAACTTGGTTATTTCGAGATGTTTCCTCGAAATACAAAATATTGATTATTTCGAGGTATGACCTCGAAATAATGATCGGTTGTTAACTTGAATATGCTTTCATGCTCCCTTTCGAGTATGTGATTCGAGACCCATTTTGAGTAGGACTCCGAAATACACTATTAATTTCGAGATGATTCTCCTTGAGTGGGCTTTCTTCGAAATCTACTCTTAGAAAATATTCGAAATTCTAATTTATACATCCTTCGAACACATTTGACCTTGCCATGTGTCAAAATATTATTCGATTAAATCAATTTCCAAATTGATTCATCATCAATAGCCCCCTGCATTTAGAATGTGATATTCATTCACATTGTAAATGCAATATTCATAAAGGCAATTTGTTGATAATCACATAACATATACGTTTGTGAATATATTTTGTATACTTAATTAATTCGAAGGTTTTCCTTCAAAATGAATACTGGCCTAAAGTCTATCTTATGTAGATCTTTAGAATACTTATGATTTTGAAATAATTCTTCATATATATGGATCCTCGAACAAGGATATTTCGAAATTAAAAACTGGTCTGAGAGATTCATCTCAAGTAAATTCTCAAAATATATTGTCTAAGGTCTATCTCAAGTAGATCCTTTAGTATACTTTGTCTGAGGTCTATCTCGAGTAGATCCTCATAATACTTATATATTTCGAATTAATTCTTCCAACAAATGCGAGCATATACTCTCGACAAATGCGGACATTCAAAAATCTGAGATAAGTAAATCCTTAGCATATTATATTGATTCGAGATAATACTCCCAACATATGTGGCTAAATACTCTAACATATGCGGGCGCTCGAAAGTCTGAAGTCTATGAATAAATCCTCAGGATACTATTTGATTTAAGATAACATTCTCAACATGTGTGGCAAAATACTCCCCAATGTTGGATATGTAATTGTTACGAAAGCAAGCTTTAGAAAATGTAACTCTCAATATATATGGCAAAATACTCCACAATATTGGATATATAATTTCTTTGAATATAATTCTCTTACTTTAAGTAAGCAATCAAAATTCTGAGGTTCATCTCATGTAGATCCTCAAGATACTGTCTTTCGAGATTCTCCTACATATATAAGCCTTCGAAGGCTCTGAGGTCCATCTCATATAGATCCTCAGGATATTTGTCTTTCGAGATTCTCCTACATATGTAAGCCTTCGAAAGTTCTGAGGTCCATTTCATTCAAATCCTCAGGATATTTGTCTTTTGAATTCTCCTACATATATAGGCCTTCGAAAGTTCTGAGGTCCATTTCATGTGGATCCTCAGGATACTTATTTATTTCGAGATTCTCCTATATACATAGGCCTTCGAAATATAGAGCTTCGAATTTGATTCTCCTATTGTAGATAGGTATTCGAAGAAATACTTGTCTTTCGAGATTCTCTTACACATGTAAGCCTTCGAAAGTCTAAGGTCTATCTATAGTAGATCCTTAGCATATATATTAGTTCGAGTTGATTCTCTCACATATGTGAGCACTTGAATGTTTGAAATCTATCTTGAGTAAATCTTAGAATATTGATATATTTTAATTTAAGTCTTTCAACAAATGTGAGCAAATTCTCTCAACAAATGTGGACTTTCGGAATATTTCTCCCAAATTTCAAAATGGGTTTTCGAAACATGTAATTCTAATATATAATGCCAAATGGCATATTTTGATTGATGCAATTTGATTTTTGAAATCAAACACATCATTAGCCTTCTGTATTCCCTTGTCCTAATTAGACCTGCATTAAATGCATTATGGGCGTTAAAGTGAACCGTCATTGTGACCTTTCGTGTTAGCCCTCTACTGCATTAAATGCCATGGTGACGTGTCATTCGCGTATTACTCGGCGTATACAACGCTTGGAAACGCAAAGACAGCGTTTTGGATTCCCGAAAATTAATCATTTCAAATTTCAAACTGTTTATAAAAAGAAAGAAATCCGTAAAGATCAATTTACCTTGATCAGTTTAGACTCTTTTTTCTTCCTCTCTTTGCTTTTTATAACTTCTTGATTTCCGAAATCTTTAAACTCTCATTCTTCCTGTTCTTCACAATGTCTCCTAAGAAAAGACATGCACATAAGCAAAAGGCTGTTGTTGCTGTTCAGCCTTTCGAGGAACCCTTAGAAAAGTGTACCGAGATCAGCGATGAGCTTTTCTGGGATCCTTCTAACGCTTGGATTCCTTCTCAGAAGATGGATTCAGATTTGCTATCCCCTTATCCAGATAACCAATCATCAAATGAGAATCTCAATCGTTCCAGGTTGATTCCTTACTTCAGACTTGCCAAGAATGATTTCCCTCTTTCAGCTGTTTGTTTTAAGTCCAATATGGGTATGCTTGCTGCTTATGGTTCCTGGTGTAAGAGCATCGTTTCAAATCCTGTTTATGCTACCAAGCTGCAAAAGGCTGGGATTTATAGCGCTGTTCGAGCTTCCATGTCACAGATCTGCCGCGACAATGAATCTTTGAAAGCTCTCTTACGTCGTTGGAATCCACAAACTCATACTTTCATAACAACCTTTGGAGAAATTACTCTAACCCTTGAAGATGTTAGGGCTCTATATAGTTTACCTATTATTGGGGATATTCATCCCGATGATCTTTCTTTGTCTCGCGAGGAACTCGAGACCGAAAAAGCTTTGATTGAAGGTTTAGACCTTTCAATGACAAAAGCGGTTATGAAGAAAACTAGCTCATCTTCTTCTGGAGGTAAGAGTTCTCGAAAGAACATAGCAGGGTGGATATGCTATTTTTGGAGGGAAGAGCACGTCAAAGATCCTGTTAAGGGTAAACCAAGCATTCTTATCATAATAAATGGCGTAGGTAGGACTAACCCTATTTTCTTCGAAGCTTTTCTTTCTCTCTAGCTTTCCCATTTCATTCTTCCTAGCTTTCCTTTTGATAAAATTCATAGGAAGATATTTCCCCTAGCTATTAAATTAGCTCAGGGTTTTGAGATTCTTCTTGCTCCTCTTTTCTTAGGTAGCCTCTATGAAGGTTTAGATTTGTATGTTGAGGATCAAGCTCGATCACGAGGTTCTCGAGTTATTGAAACTGTCGTTGATACTACTTTTCTTCAAATTTTTCTTTGGGAGCATTATCCGAAGTATGCTCCAATTGAGATTCTTCTGAAAACCGAAATTCTTGGCACTTCTTCTTCTAATGCCCGTTCTGTTTTTTGGGCTGATCGCATTCCCAATAACTCTATAAATTTGATAGATGTTTTGGATAAGGAAGTCGAATTCTTTTACAGACCGTATATTCGACAGATTGGCTTTACTGACTTCTCTACTCGTTCTGATGAGAAAGATACTCTTATTCCAGTTCTTGACTTTGTGGTTCAATCAAGATACTTCAAGGTATATGCAGTGACCATTCATCATGGCTATGTCCTTGGTATGGTGGTGGGCGATTTCGTAAGTGCCCTGCATTACAATCCTCGCAGAGTGTTGAGGCAGTTTGGATTAGATCAGACGGTGCCTCAGATAATTCCAATCGCAGTTCCTTCTCCTCGAGATGCTGGTAGACGATTTATTATCTCAGAGGCTTTAAACTGTGTGTGGGGGTTTGATAACGTCATTATTGCATCTCTTTCGAGAGTAGGTGGATCATCCAAGTCATGGCCATCATTTTGGCAACGCCTGTTGGTTATGTTTGATACATTTCCAACTGCTGAAGCTGAACCTTCGGAGCAAGTCATACTTGTTCGCGATACAAGACTTAAGTCTTTTTCAAAGAAGAGTAAAATGAGTGCTTCTTCGAAAGGTATCTCTGTCCCTACTCCTTACATTTTTTATCCTGATTCCTCAATTCGAGAAATAACTTCAAGTTCTCATGAGAATGTACCTCGAGATGGAGAAGATATTGAGAAGCCTCGCTCCTCCAAGAGAAAGTCGGCTGAAAAAATTTATGGGAAACCTCCAATTGTACCTTCTTCAAAAGATAAGGTTTCTTTCGAATTTGACCAAGTTGCTGGAAAAAAGCCAAAAACTGTAAGTATATATTTTTCAATTTCATTCCTAATTCTTATTGATTCTGTCAACTTCTGAACAATAACAATTATTAGGCTGCTTCTAAGAAGAAAATTACTCCTGCTCCTCCTGTTCCTCTTGCTACCATATTGTCTAAAGAAAAAGGCACTTCATCCTCAAAATCATCCTCTCCAGGTAATCCTCAAAACTTGTTGTTTTTTGCATTTAGAACATATATATCTATGTATTTCGAATGTTAACACTCCTAACTTTCGAATTTATTTTTCAGCGAAACCTGAGAAAGGTAAGAAAAGAGAAGAACTTGTAGGTGCAAGGACAAGATTTCTCTCTACTGATGAAGTAATAAAGCATTCTTCAGCCAGAAATGATTTAACTCTAGTATTTATTCTTTCGAGTTTTTTTTTCTTCATTCAAATAATATTTGGAAAGAGAATTTTGAACTTTAAACATCTTCAGAAAATGACTTGGTCTCACTTCGAAATGCCCAAGGAATTTGTTGACAAACATGCTCCTGTCTATCTGGAGCAGAGGAAAATTGATTTTGAAATGAAAGTAACCAAGCTGCGGGCCGAAAGAGGGCTAACCAATCTTGGTCTTCCTAAGAGACAACACATGAGCTATGATTCACTCTTGAATGAATATGCCATCCATGTTGCTGAAAAGGAGAAGGCTAGGCAGGCTCGAAAACAACAACGAACATCCCTTGTAGAGCAAGAGCCAGCACATCAACATATAGAAGATAGAGTAGATATGTCAACTCAAGAGACTACAGATCCTACTCAAGATAAAATAGAAGCTTCGAAATCTTCCATTAGAATCTTGAGCTTTGAAGAAAGTGATGAGGAGGAAGATTCTAAATCTGAAGAAGAAGAATCAGGAGAAGAAGAAGAAGAAATTGAGGAGGAAGAAATAGTAGCAGAGGAAATAGAGGAAGAAGAAAATAAGAATGAAGAGGAACATGTAAATGAGGATGTTCAGGCTCATGAAGAACAATAGGGTCCCGAAGAAACAAATATTTCTGTTCTTACTAATGTTCAAGTTGATAAAGATCAGCCTCCTCTAATGGACGTTCAAACTCATGATGAACAACCAGCTAATATTCAAACTCATGATGAACCTCCTATTTTTCCAATAGCCCCCTCTTCTTCATCGATTTCGGAAATTCCTCTTACTTCTCCTGCTACTGGAATTGAAATTGATAAATTACAACTTTCGCAAAGTCTTATGCCGGAAACTTCAAGAGCTGAAATTCCGAGTATCAATACTTCAAATATAATTGATCCAGAAATCATAGTTTCTTCTGCCAGCACAATCCTTCCATCATCTGTTGTTGTTCCAGCTTCTACTTTAACTGTAGTCGCTATTTCACCCAATAAATCAGATATGGAAGCTGCTCCTGCTTCAAGTTTTTCAAGGCCCAATCTTCGAAAGAGAAAAAGATCAGAATTTGCCTCTACTCAACTTGTTTTATATGAAGGAACCTATATGATCCTTTCTCATATGGCTAAATGGATGGATGCCATTTTTGATGCATATGGAGATGTTTCAGATAAAGTGAGAGTGGCTTCGTCATATAGGCGGAGTGCAGGATACCAAGAGTTGTGTACACTGCTTGAACAAATGTCGAACAAGACTTTTGATTCCCTATCTTCAGAAGATGTTGAGAAATGGAAGTCTCTGCTTTCGAGTATTGAAGAGTTAGGTTTGAATATTGAATGGTTGAAAGTTCACTTCAACAATCTAGAGAATACTCTTTCTTGTTTTCAGAAAAAAGTTCAACTCGAAAGCCAGAAAAATGAAATTCTTGAAAACTTTTCTGCTAGTTCTCAAGAATTTGAAGATAAGGAGTTAGCCATTATCAAGAAGGCTTTTGAGGATAAGGAAAAATAAGTGAATGGCCTTGCACAATATTTACTACTGCTCAAGACAGATGTGGAGGAGAATTCGAAGAAAATTTCTGAAATAATTGTAACATCACATATTTTTCCAAAGGAAATGTATTCTCAGGATTAAATATCAATGAAAATTTCCTTTCATACATGACTTTTTCTTTACAAATTTCTTTCAGAAATAATAATGCTTTAGCCATTTTCCATTGACTAATTCTTCTTGTGCATCCTTTTAAAGTAAAAGAATTTTATAATACCCTGAAGGATAAACTTCTAAGATTTCGAAAGGTCCATCCCACATTTTTGTAAATTTTGGTTTAATAGTATTACTCATCTCATAAAATGAGGCTCGAAATACTAACTCTCCTATTTGGAAGTCACGAGGAGATACCTTTTTCTGATAAGCTTTCGAAATGACCTGATGATACGGCAAGTTGTTTGCTAATGCCTGCTGTCTTCTGTCGTCCAAATTGTCTATCTGTTGCATTCGAATTGCCATCAAGTCATGGGTTTCCCAATCCAACTCAGCAGCTTGTAGTATTCTGGGTAATGAAATTTGCAATTCAACAAGCAGAGTTGCTTCCATTCTATATACTAAAGAAAAAGGAGTTTCCTTAGTAGCTCGATGTTTGAATACTCTATATGCCCATAGAACATCAAATAAGTGTTCATGCCACTAGGTAGGATGATCATATGTTAGCTTGCTCAGCAACCTGATCAATGTCTTGTTCGTAGATTCAGTTTGAGCATTACCTTGAGGGAAATAGCTTTTACCCACTTGGTGAAATATTCTGTAGCCACCAAGATCCATGTACGTCCCCTTCGACTTCGAGGATTGATTGGGACAATCAAATCCAGCCCCCAAGTAAGAAATGGATATGGGGTAATAATGGACTGCATGCTTCGAGGATGTTGTCTTGGAATATCTCCTTGTATTTGACATCTTGAATACTTCTTAGCATACTCGAAAGCATCTTCCTTCATAGAAGGCCAATAGTATCCCATATCTCGAATTTTCTCATACAATTTTCTTTTGCCTGATGAGCTCCAAATGCATCTGAATGTACTTCTCGAAGTACAATTGCTTCTTCTTCTGGATCAAGAGATTTGAGTAACTTATCATCTGTATTAATTCGAAATAAATAGCAGTCCTAAAAGCGAAAACGCGCAGATCTTCGCCGAATACGATGAGCTTCATAAGCATTATTAGGCAAAAAACCATCTCTCAAAAATTGAATGAAAGGTTTTCTCCAATCTTCCTCCTCTGCAAAGATAGGGCATACTTCCATGATGTCTGAAATGCTTTGGCAACCGACACAACTTTGTTGTAATTTCGAAGAATCTAAGGACATAGTAGGCCAATAAACTCCAAATCTTTGCAGTATTCTATACAAATGAATGGAATATGAAATTCCACAAGTTTTCTCATGAATATCTTCGAGTATTTGTCGTGCTTCTTCATTTCCAATGCATCGAAGTAACACTTCATTCGAGGCTTTGAAATACAAGATGTGACCAACCTTAACAAAACTTGTAAGTTTTCGAATAGGAACTTTGAAAATTGTAGTTGAATGTTTGAGTTGGTGTACGATAACATGTCTCCAATCACTTGACGGAATATCTTCCTGCTCTATCTCAGGATCCATTGTTGCTGGTAGGACCTTTCGAATAACTTCAATTTGTTGAGAATCTTCATTCAAACTCAACCTACTTCCCACATTAGCCAAAGTATCCGCTTGGCGATTCTTGGTTCTTGGAATATGCATCAAGATGCATTCCACAAATTTGCTCATCAATGCTCTGATTGTTGTTCTGTATGGAACCAACTCCTGTTCCTTAACAACAAAATCTTCATTGATCTGTGAAATGATTACTTTCGAATCTCCCATAATTCTCAACTTTTGCATTCCCATCTGCTTGGCCATTATTATCCCAATAAGTAGAGCTTCGTATTCTGCTCTATTATTGGAACATACAAAGTCTAGCCTGAAGGAATAATACGAATGATGTCCATCATTTGAAGTGAACTCAATCCCAGCTCCTCCTCCATTTGAATTGGAAGAACCATCAAATTTCATCTGCCATTCCTGATCTTCCACAGAGGTAACTTCAAGCTCAGGTATCTCTTCATCCTGTACTTTCGAGAATGCAGCTAATCAGCTACTGCTGGCCCTTTGATGCCTTTGGGAGTTTCACATATTGTAGACATCCTAATTTGCACGAATGTGCAATTTTTGTTCTGTTTTGCAGCTCCTGGACGGCTTGGCTTGATATCGGCAACTCTGAAATCAACTATAATTCCTCATTTTTCTTGCGTAAAATCCCTCGATAACCCTAAAAAATCATCAAAATGACCATTTCACCCCAAACTCTCTGTTTGATCAAAGCTGTACAATTTTACAAGTCAAAACAAGATTTCAACTTCATACTTGATTTCTACATGTCACAAGCTTCAAAACGACTGTAAAATCGTTAAAATCCGAGTTCGAGGGGCATTTTGGTAATTTTGATTTATTTTACCACATGACACATTTTTCGAAGGTATCTCACACATATGACCAAATCCAACCTCCAACCTCCACCTTCCCTATTTATTGCCCTCCTTAATTTTTACTTTTTCTTCTTTACCTCAACCTCCAACCACCTTCACCTTCCTCACTTATTACCCCAAACAAGTCCCTATAAAATCCCTTTTTCCTTCAACAGAAAACCAAGCCCTTCTTCCAAAAAACCCACCCAAGCAACCAAACACTCTTTATCCTCCACGCACAACACCCCCAAATCAACCCAAACCATCTAACCCAAACCCAAACCAAACCCGAACCGGACCGGAGCTCTAAGCCAAAGAACCCAACCAACCCAATTAGATCAAACCTGAACCAACCCGAACCAATCAAACTCAACCCAGTGAACCAGAAAGTTTGAACTGACCCCAAAGGCCCCGTTTGGCATCACAACAAAGAAAAGAAAAAGGGTTTAATCTTCACTTGTTGTCAACACCATCTCAAGCTGAGTCCGTCAAGGAGCCAAAAGACAAAGGACAACACAGCGGAGACTTTGCATTGGCCATAGGTATTTAATTTGTTTTTATTGTATTTTTGTCATTTTATCTGGTTTACGTAAATCAAAGCATGTTATTAATGAAATTCTTGTGGGATTATTTTTAATATTTTATCATTTAAACCAATTATTAGGACTTTTCTTGAATTTTAGTTAATTTAGATTATTTTGTAAAATTTCTCAAATTGGCCAAACATTATTGAACCAGGTAACCGGTTAGACCGGGAAAGGACGGGTGCCTAACACCTTCTCATCCTCTCAAATAAACCCCTTACCTGAAATCTGGTTAGACCAACCTAAATTCCACAATTTTGGCCTATTTTTGAATTAATTGATAAAACCCGGGTGACCATTCACACCCAAACTCGATGAATGGTGGCGACTCCAAAATAACCCAATCAACCTAGGGTCTACCCGGCCCGGGGGCGATCACACATATAATATCGAATTCTGAGAGTTGCAACAACCACTTTGTATATCTTCCAAGCAAAACAGGTTGGGACAATAGATACTTGATAGGATTCGAGCGAGTAACCAGAATAGTTGGACAAGCTAGGAGATAATGTCTCAACTTTCGAGTTACATGATATAAGGCAAGGCAAAATTTATCTACTTGAGAATACTTCACTTCTGCTCCTCGCAAAAGTCTGCTAATGTATTATACTGGCCTCTCAATTCCTTGATCATCTTCTTGAACCAATAATCCTCCAATAGCGTCTTCTGAAATAGCCAAGTACATTCGGAGTGGTTTCCCTGGAATTGGTGCTACCATTGTATGAGGATGCTTCAAAAAATTCTTGATATTCTCAAAGGCTTGTTGACATTCCAAGGTCCATATAAATTCTGCATCCTTTCAAAGAAGCACCGAGAAAGGAGATATATATGCCGAAAGACCTAGAATGAACCTTCGAATATACGAAACTCTTCTCAGGAAGGACTTCAACTACTTCTGATTGGTGGGAGGAGTCATCTCGAGAATTGCTTTTGACTTTGTAGGATCCAAGTCGATTCCTTGTTTGTGAACTATAAAACCAAGGAATTTTCAGTAACCCCGAAAGCACACTTAGTAGGGTTCATTCTGTATTTGTATTCTCTGCAACGTTCGAATACCTTTTGCAATACTTCAAGATGCTGAGAACGCTCCTTAGACTTGACCACAATATCATCCACATAATCTTCCATTTCTTTATGCAGCATATCATGAAAGATAGTGGTCATGGCTCTCTGATAAGTTGCTCCAACATTTTTCAATCCGAAAGACATGACTATGTAGTAAAAATTAACTAAAGGAGTTCAAAATGCTGTGTACTGAGCATCCATTTGATGCATCTTGATCTGGTTATACCCACTATAACTATCCATGAAAGAAAACATTTCATGTCCAGCTGTAGCATCAATAAGAAGATCCATGTTCGGCAATGGAAATTCGTCTTTCGGACTTGCTTTGTTAAGATCTCGAAATTCAATGCAGCATCTGATTTGTCTGTTCTTCTTCTTTACAGGAACAACATTCACCAGTCAAGTAAGATGTTGTATTGGTTTAATGAAACCAGCCTTCAAAAGTTTTTTTATCTCTGCTTTGATTTGCAATTCAATGTCAGGCTTGAAAGTTCGAAAGGACTGCTTCACAGGCTTGACGTTTGAAGACAAATGTAATCTATGTGTGACTAAATGAGGATACAATCCACACATATCATCGTAGCACCAAGCAAAGACATCTTTACTAATTTTTAAAAGTTTTACAATTTTGACTTTTTCTTCAGGAGACAGACTCGCATTAATAAAAGTAGCCTTCTTATCTTCCTCTGGCTCTACTAAATTAACTTCCTCCAGGGTTTGGAGGACAGACTTCTTAATGCCTTCTTCGAACTGTTCAGGTGCCTCTTGAAGCTTGTGCTGTACTTCGAATACTTCCGCCATAGATGGGATATCATCACTATCCTCATCACTTGGAACTTCCACATAATAGGCCTTAGGTTCCTTCTCTTTCGAAACTTCTTTCGAAAGAGAGTCTTCTTGCCGTTTCTATTCAGTTTCAGACCAAAGACGATATATGATTCGACCCTTAGGGGTGATAACTAGAGTACAACGGGCTTTCGAAGCCGGTTGTTCAACAAGAATCTCAGACAGCAGACCTCTCTTTTTCTTCTTTCTTTTCTTTTTCTTTTTCTTTTCTTTTTTCTTCTTTTCTTTTTCTTGTTCTTTTCTTTTTCTTGCAGATAGGGTTATTTTGAGGATGTCGAACCTCAAGGATCGGTGGTAATTCTTCCTAAATTATTAAATTAATTCCTATTGGTTATGTAAAAGGGAAATTGATGAAGTGGTTGATTTTATTCTAACAATTC
>JAUPMG010088000.1:0-12648 GCA_031762675.1 Pachysandra terminalis
ATAGGAATTAATTTAATAATTTAGGAAGAATTACCACCGATCCTTGTGGTTCGACACCCTCAAGATAGCCCTATCTGCAAAGATTCGTACTATTGCGAGTGGTTATTATTGACACATCAATCGTCCTAGGGGTCGTCGTCTGACATTCCTTGGGACTAACACACCTATCAGACATGTTTCCTATATGCTGTGGATGTGGGACAGAAGTTATCTTTAGAGGATATTCCCACAGTCCGGGATTTCAGAGTTGTATTCCAAGAGATCCCTGGTTTGCCACCAAAAAGGGAGATAGACTTCAGCATAGAGCTTGTATCGGGCACTACTCCTATTTCTCTAGCGACTTATCGAATGGCTCCGACTTAGTTTCACGAGTTGAAGGAGTAGTTGGGCGGTTTGAGTGCACTTGGTTTCATCAGGCTGAGTACATCTCCGTGAGGCGTGCCAATTACATTTGTGAAGAAGACGGATGGATCACTTCGCCTTTGCATCGATTATAGACAGTTGAACCGGGTGACTATGAAGAAAAAGTACCCACTATCGAGGATTGGCGATCTATTTGACTAGTTAAGGGGGGCCTGGTTCTTTTTGAAGATAGACATGAGATCAGGTTACCTTCAGTTGCGGATCAGAGAGGGGGGCATTCAGAAGATGGCCTTTCGTACTCGCTATGGGCATTATGAGTTTGTAGTCATGCCATTCGGGTAGACGAATGCGCCGATGGCTTTCATGGGCCTGATGCATAGAATATTTAGACCTTTCTTGGATCAGTTTGTCGTCATCTTTTTGGATGACATCCTGATTTACTCAAGGTGTAAGGAGGAGCATGAGGAGCAATTCAGGATTGTGTTACAGACGCTGTATGATCATCAATTGTATGCCAAACTGAAGAAATGCGATTTTTGGAGGGACGAGTTAGATTCCTTGGCCACATAGTATCCATGAGTGATATCTCAGTGGATCCAGATAAGGTGGATGCAGTTCTTGGTTAGGAGCGACTGAAAAATGCATCGGAGATCAGGAGCTTCCTTGGTTTTGAGGGCTACTATCAGAGATTCATCAAGAGATTCTCCACTATTGCAGCACCCTTAACTCGCTTGGCAAGGAAGGACGTGAAATTCAGCTGGGATGAGCTATGTGAGTTGGCTTTCGAGGAACTCAAGAAGCGATTGACTTCAGCACCAGTTTTAGTGGTACCGGTTAGTGGTCAGAAGATGAAGGTCTACACGGATGCGTCTTTGCAGGGCTTGGTTGTAGTGCTTATGCAAGACCGGCGTGTTGTGGCTTACGGATTGTGACAACTTAAGACTCATGAGCGCAACTGCCCCACTCATGATCTTGAGTTGGCTGTCGTCATGTTTTCCTTGAAGATGTGGAGGCACTACTTGTACGACAAGGAATTTGAGTTGTTTTCGGACCACAAGAGTCTGAAATACATTTTCACGTAGAAGTATCTGAACATGCGCCAGAGGAGATGGTTAGAGCTTGTTAACGACTGCATCTCCACCCTCCACTATCATCCTGGGAAGGCAAATGTCGTAGCTGATGCTTTGAGCCGTAGACCGCGTGGAGTGTTAGCTCAGTTGATGCGGCAGGAGTGGAGATTGCAGGAGATTATAGCAGTCTTGGGAGTTCAGTCTGTGGACCAACAACACAGTGGTTATCTTTTCAGTTTAGTTGCCAGGCCTTCTTTGGAGGACCGTATTGCTGTTAGTCAGAGGAATGATCGGGATCTTCAGTTATTAGCAGCAGACAGCGGGATGCCGGAGTGGGTGGTGCACTATAACAACATGAAAAATCAAAAAAATAAAAATACCAATTTATTTTAAGAGTATATTAGTAACCTAAGATAAACTAGATCCTAAAAACAATTATATATAAAACAATATATAATATTGAGTATTTAATAAGGACCTTGTACAATGATCACGTTAAAGCTTAATACACTACCAAGATTAATTAATTAAGTATTTGACTTCATTAAAAGGAATTGGATTAATGAACTTTGTATAGGAATCTGAAAATAATCCTAAAAACAACTAATTTGAAGTAAGGGGGTAAAATGGTAATTTAATAAGAGCCTTAATTAGCAAACTAATGAATTAATAATATTAATCAACAATTAAATAAATATAATAATCATTATATAGTTGGCTAATCACGAAATCCAATTAATGTTTAAAAATAAGACTGGTCAACAGTTTGACTTGGTCAGCAATCTTGACTTGCTGACTAGGCCTAAACAATAAAATAGAAACAACTGAGATTTAGTAAGATCAACTAAATAAAGAACTTAAGATTACTTAGAACCTAAGACAAGCTAAAAGGAATCAAATAAAAATCCTCTAGAAGCTTTAGAACTTAAATAGTAACCAAGAATTGAATCCTTAGAAGAAAATAGAAACCCAATCTCCCTAAAAGCAACAGTTTCTAATTAAGTCATATTGTCTCTAAACCCCTATAAAAAGGGAAGTAACTAAGTGTATTAAGACACAACAACATCTCCAATTTCATGGAGAATCCCTAAAGTAAGAGAAGAAAGCTAGAAAACCTAAGGAAGAAGAAGAAGAAGAAGTCATTAGAAGTAGTTCTGCAGAAATCAGCTGTAGCAAGGTGAGACTTTCTTCAAAATCTCGTGTACTTATTCTTATTTTAATGTTATGATCATGGGGATAGTCTATGATGATTATGTAACCCTTTCCCCATGTTTCCCATTGATATAACCTAGAAATATGATCACCTAATATTCAGTAACTTGCATGACTCTTGTACTTTAAACAAAACCTAGAATTCTTGACTTAAAGCTCAAGTAAGCTAAGGAATCATGGTATAGACCACTTCCTAATACACCAAACCCTATTTCGAAGCCTTACTAGGTGGTTAGCAACCTCTGGGAGAATTCCCAATAGAAACCCAAGCATTCCGTGTTTCGTCTGACCCATTCGGCGGACTAAAAACCCAACTGAGCACTTCCAGGTGGTCTTTGGCAGCTCTCTCGGCATACCGAAGGTCTACCGAGCCTAACAGTAACATATTTTTAGTTCTGGAAAGTATATCAAAACCACACTGAGACCTAACCGAAACCCCACCGAGTCTCAGAGACCAAAAGTAGTCTTACTGGAAAGTCTACCGAGCCTGACACTCGGCATACCGAGACCCTACCGAGCATGACAATTTGACCAAACCTAGAAACCCAATAATACTTTCGGTAGACTTCTCGGCATACCGAAAAGTCCACCGAGACCCCACAGAGCATGATTCGGCTGACCCCCCCGGTCTGCTGAGATTTACCAACTTAGTCCGTTTGATTTGAAACCTAGCACACCTACCTAAATTGACCTAATTAGAATGATTATGCTATTAGATTAGTCCTAATACAATTATTTACAATACTTCCTTCTTTATGGTCCTCATACTCTCATCTCCTTATTATATGCATGCGTTGATAGACATATTGGTATAAAATCAATAGTATGATGTTATAATTATATGAGTATACTACTCATTCCTTGTAATAGTATTGTTAAGTATTTATCTTATAAATATTGACTCCCATATCCTAACATCTTTAATTAACCTTTTCACCTAATCAAATATGAATTAGTTGGCTTAAGTGATAATCTGAGATATGTTAGTAACCAACCTTAGAATCTAACCATTGATCCATACACTTTTAGATGCATGTCTAGGTACAAAAATTGACTAATAACTTGATATATATTATTTATAACCTTATGTGTGATTTTGTGATTCCTAATGCCTATTTCATGGAATTACTTAAGGATTGATATTCATACTTCATTCTTGATGCCTATGCCTTACTATACTGATTTCATCTTGATTATTATATGAGTGTTCTTACTTAGTATGTGATATTATTGACTGATATGCCCTATTAGTGTAGAATCATGAGAATGTGCTAATGTGATTTCTGATTTGAATATATGCCCGTGAATTATCATGTGTGCACTGTATTAATTGAAAGACCTGAAATTATGAGAGCATATGGACTAAGTACCTTGCTGTGATGGCTATGTCTAATATCCTAAAATACCTATGGGATTAGATTACACAAGAGACTATTTGACTCATTATTTACCATTGCTGTCCTACAATGGATTATGCTTGTTTTCCCCTAAGGTGAGGGACATACCTTGTATAGGGATTCCAATAGACTTGTGGCAAAGTGATCGGTGAGGTAAAATCCACGTGTATGATCCCAATAGCTGATTCACGATAACCCTTCTATTGGATGTTAAATAAGTATGATTCCTTGAGGAGATTTCACATTTGTGATGCCTTGGATATTTTTCCCTTGATAAAAAATAAGTGGGGGAATTGTGCCCTCTAGGTCGAATCCCCTTAAAACTATGATACATACATAGAATATCCTATCTTAGAGAGTGGCCGTGTATGCTGGGGATGGTTCATTAAGACATCGTGCTCAAAGACGGATCGATCACGTGTGAACTTACTATATTTACATACTTAACAACACCCTTGGATTATCATATTGAATGTTGATATTATTGTGAGTATCTTGTGTATGACACACTTGATCTAATTCGCATATAGCATAGGACACATGCACTATTTGACCATTGATGCACATACCAAAGTGAGAATTGGGAGAGAAAGATTTATTGAATGATATTCTGTTCATCGTCTCTAATCATACGTATTTCAGACTCTATTATTACTATTGCTTATATTATTTAGTATTTTTCTCATAACATTGGGATATGAGTAAATACCTTATTTTGAAGGATTACTCACCTGAGCTTCCAGCTTATGTTTGTTGCTTTCATATTTTTCAGGACTGAAGGCTAGTAGGTAGATAGAGAGCTTTGGAATGGGATTAGAATAAGGATTAGTTGGTAGGGCATGTTGTAATAGAATTAGAAATATTTATTCCAGTTTTATGTAATAAAGACAAGATCTGTAAATTTTACTTAAGTAATTAATAGAACTATTTAATAACTTCCGCTTATGTTTTGAATATTGCTTTCCACTCCCATTGTGTTTGGGGTGAGAGTTATAGTTCTAAACCTTTGAGTATCCCGAGGATCTCATTTGGTTTGGGATGTGATATGCACTCAAATGGATTGATTAGATATCAAGGTCGTCTTTGTGTCCCAGACGATAAGGAGATCATGAGGGAGGCCTTGGAGGAGTCGCATAGGTCACGGTATTCCATACATCCCGGGAGTACCAAGATGTATCGTGATTTATGTGTGAACTTTTGGTGACCGGTATGAAGAGAGAGATTGCTCAGTTCGTAGCACGATGTCTCACGTGCCAGCAGGTAAAGGCTAAGCATATGAGTTTAGCAAGATTATTGCAGCCTTTACCTATAGCCGAGTGGAAGTGTGAGCACATCACTATGGATTTTGTAGTCGGTTTGCCCAAGTCTAGAGGCAGCATGGACTCGATTTGGGTGATCGTGGATCAATTAACCAAGTCAGCTCATTTCTTACATGTGAGAGTTTCAACTTCAGCCGAGGAGATCGCGAGATTGTACGTTTAAGAGATTGTGCGACTACATGGTGTGCCAGTGAGTATTGTTTCGGACCGTGGTTCTCTTTTGACGTCTAGATTTTGGGAGGGTTTGTAGAAAGCCATAGGTACACAATTGGAATTTAGTACATCATATCACCCTTAGACAAATGGTCAGACCGAGAGAGTGAACCAGGTGTTGGAGGATATGCTGTGGGCATGCGTAATGGACTTTGGTGGTAGTTGGGGAGAACATCTACCTTTGGTGGAGTTGTCTTACAACAACAGTTATCACTTGAGCATTAGCATGGCTCCGTTTGAGGCGCTGTATGGTAGACCTTGTCGTTCGTCGGTTTGTTGGGCAGAAGTCGGAGAGGGCAGTGTTCTTGGACTTGATCTTGTGCAAGAGACTACATCTAAGGTGAAACTGATTCAGGAAAGACTGAAGTCGGTACAGAGCAGACAGAAGAGTTATGCAGACCGGAGGAGGAGAGACCTAGAGTTTGTGGTTGGTGATCACGTGTTCTTGAAGGTTTTCCCCATGAAGGCAGTGATGCGCTTTGGCCGGGAAGGGAAGTTAGCTCCACGCTATGTTGGACCTTTTGAGATATTGGAACACATTGTACATGTAGCGCGTAGCAAGTTGCATTACCTCTGCAACATTCAACAGTACACGACGTATTCCATGTGTCATTATTGCGGAAGTATGAGCCTGATCCGTCACATGTGTTAGATTGGGGGCAAATGCAACTTCGAGAAGATGTGTCTTATGTTGAGCAGCCGATGCGGATTTTGGACCAGAAGGAGCATGTCTTGAGGACCAAGACTATTCCTTTAGTGAAGATTGAGTGGAGTCATCACGACGAGTCCGACGTGTCACACCCCGAAACCCGTAGCACAAATCCCTATACTGGCGGAACGGATCACGAGGCGAGACCTTCGGGTTCCACGCATGGAACGTGAATCGCTATCAAACCACAAGCAATAAAAATAAAGAAATACCTTTGTAAGGACCCAAACCTCATAACTTAATCCAAAATTAGAGTGAATCATGATAATAATTAGTAGGTGACATCAGGACTTAATTTGGGCAAATAAGGAATAATTAGAGCCTTAGACTTACTTCGAAACAACTATAAGAGAATTGGGGTTTATTAGTAATTAGTAGAACCTTTGGGGGAAAAGAATGAAGTTAATATTTGTGTTTGAGTAGGAAAACGTGGGAGGTACATGGGGTGGATTATGATGGAAGGAAACTTCCTTAATCACATATTTACCCTTCCCCTTATTGTTTTGGATAAATAATAAGAGAAACCTAATCTAAACCCCAGCCGTTACCTTTTGTTTTGGAGATGGAGATAGAAGAGAAATAGAAAGAAACCTAAAAAAAAAAAACCCTAGTCCAGCCGCCCCACCTGGAGAAGAAAAGAAAGAAGAAGAGGAACTGTAGAAGAGACGAAGGACGAAGTAACTCAGATCCGGATCACAGCGGGAGGAGAGGGTAAGTCTCATTTTTTGTATAGTCTGATTAAGATATTATTAGGTTTGATTTTCATGTGTTAGATAAAAGAATATGATAGATTTGGTTTTTCTGATTTGTGTGTGTTGAGATTCATTGATTTTATCGGTGTATTGGCGATCTTTATGTGTTTTGAATGTTTGGTGTGATCCTAGATTAATTAGGATGAATTTCTTGATCTTTAGAAGAGCCTAAGTTAGATATGGGATTTATGTCCCGAGATCAAGAAGAACCCAGAAAACAAGAACAGTGGGCTTGGTCGGTACCCATCGGTACACCGATAAGGGTACCGACAGGGCCCTAAAAATAGTGTAAAAATCCCCTTCAGTACTTGTCTGCACAATGACGAGGGTACCGACGAAGGCCATACTTGCAGACCTGAATCTGAGTTGGGTTTTTGATTGTTTTGATTGGGGACTAGTCCCACCTTGATTTGTTTTGATTAGGGATTAGTCCCACCTTGATTTGTTGACATAGTAAGGTCGATGTGTGACCAATTAGACTAGACCTAACCGTGTCTAACCACCTTGAGTGCCACCTTGTGTTAGTTGGGTTGGGGGTATACCATGAACTGTGGATTAGTCTTTGTAAGTTGAGGGTAGAATAATGGCTCTAACCTTAATTGTGAGGAATACCCTTGAGCCTTCAAGTATGTCTAACTCATAGATTAGATTGATGAAATTGGATAGAAGGGATATCGGTGGCCACCGGCATACCGGTGAGGCTAACCAAGTGACCCTACAGACTTTTATACTGTCGGTACCCATCGTTACACTGATGAGGGTACCGACAGAGCCTTGTTTATAGGCAAATTGTGCCCTTTGGCACCCTTCGATACACTGATGAGGGTACTGATGGAACACCCATTTTGACACAGGTTACGTTTTTAGTGTAGAAATGATGTGGACCTGTACCATTGACATAGTAATTGATCTATAGGACTCAAGATAGATCGTAAACATCATCTTGGAGTTCCAAGATTGTTGGTACCCATCATTCACCTTGATTTTGAATATATATTGACATCAGTACAACCTGATTAGTTACCTTGCAGTCATAGGTCTTTGGTAATTAGAATCAGTGGGTTGAGAAGTGATGTGGGTTTGTATTGCTTGTATTGGTATTGGTTTCCAGTCTCAAGGTTGATCCTAGTCATCAACTTAAGGTTCCATGAGAATTGTAACCATCACTTTCCCATGGACTTGATCATGTTGACATCGACATGACTTGAACATTGATAATTAGAATTGTACCCTTGAACTTGATCATATTGACACTGACATATTCTGTACTTGACAACTAGAATTGTGAATTGCTTGTATAGTACTGAAACACCTAGGAAACTCATGATGGCATCTTATCGGACTATCCGCGTGTATGGGCGCGTGGATAGTTTTCGTTGATGATTATCATTTGGTTCCTAGTCAATAATGCATCTCATGCTAGGCTTATGTAATTGTTAAGTGTGCCCGGGAGGTGGTGATTATGGTGAGTGGAATCCCTTGAGTGTTCAACACTCTAAACTAGCATTGGTTGGAATTCCTAAATAGCATTATAGTGTTCCTCACCATGGGTTAGCACCTGAAACGAGGAGGGGACTTTTGGCAGTTCCTAGTGGCCTATGCCTGAAATTTGTTATTGTATCGAATTTGAAGAATGAGGGGCACTTAACTAGTTACATGAGTTTAGTTCATCATTTCATTTGATACTTGCATTCATTGTCTGAACATCTCATTCTATAGCATCTGCATGTTATCATATCATAATGCATATCATTAATCATCTTGTAACTCATTATTGTTAGATTTTGGGTTTATCTTGTATAATTGAAATTAGATTGTCTTGAGTTTATCTGCTTACCGGTATCGTATGAAGATGGATGACAGATATGGTCTTACTGGGCATTCCAAGCTCACACGACTTATTATGTTGCAGGTTGAGGTGGAATGGGATTTGTCAGGGATTCGATGCTGATTCGCTTAGAGGCAGCACCTAGTTCCTGGTGGAATTTAGTTGGTGTCTAGTTATGGATATTAAGTTGTAGTGTTTGATTGTAATAGTTGTAATTTGAATACTTGTACTTATGAATCTTTTGAAGTCACAAGAGATTATGTAAAGTTTATTTTGTTGACTTCCGCACTCTGAATAATTAATGAAAGGGATGTATTTTACTTTTATTTACTTGTGGTTTGATATGGAAATCCGTGTTCCAGCAATGGAACTCGAAGGTCGCACTTCAAAATCCGTGCAACCCGTGTTGGGATTCGTGTACTGAGTTTTGGGGTGGGACAACCTTTATTGAAATCAGAGTGCGGGAAGCTAAATAGTCCAACAGTACAATTATCCCTAAAACCCATTGGCTTTAGCTGAGTCATGACCAACAAATCCTTCTAACCAAATGTAAACTAAACAATGTTATTACATCTATCCCCATATGTTATCAAAACAATCAAGTAATGGTCAGCAAATACATCAAGAAGTATAATACAAGTAAACATGATCGTTTTACATGATGAGATGCAATGATGTTGATGAATCAGACTGATGCTGTAAATGTATGCTCTAACAGAAGAATGCAATGAATGATGAGATGCAATGAATGTGCTAGGCAATGTAGCCCGTTAAGTGCCCCTCCTGTCACTTCTCGAATCGAACTAAGTAATTTTGGAACATAGGTCACCAGGAGTAGCCGGATACCCCTCACTTCATTCTGAGCGCTAACCCATGGTACGAAGGCTACATTGTTTGCTAGTTTAGAGTATATGTTACTCATTGAGTTCCATCGATTGCTAGTTTAGAGCGCATAGCACTCAGGAGTTCCACCAAATGCTAGTTTAGAGTGTTACCAAACTCAGGGAATTCCACCCACCAACAACCACCTCCCGGGCACACTTAACAGTTACACAACCTAACATGAAATGCATTATTAAATTGAGAACCAAAGGATAGTCATTCAATGGAAACTATCCATGTGCCCATACACGTGGATAATGCGATTGGATGCCATCATAAGATTCCCGAGTGATCACACAACAACCAATTCCAAAACAGAGTATTGAAGGTCAAAGTGGTCAAGTCCAAGGGTAATTGATGGTTGCTGTAAGGACCTAAATCCACTAAAGAATGTCTGGATTTAAATGTTAAATTTTATATAATTATTTGATAATTTTTGGGATTTATTTAATAAATATATGTGTTGAAATGACTATATGGGGGTACTGTGTTTTGAGTATATGAGTTTTGGGGCTATTTGGATATATATGAAAACTAGTGAGCTGATTGAATACTTACATTCAATCAGAATTGGCTGGCGTGCGATCAGCGTATGTGTTGATCGTGCATGAACGGAGTAACGAAAAAGATCAGGTAATCTCATCTCATTCTTCCTCTTTTTTCTAGAACTGAGATATGAGAACTGAGAGAGAGACTGAGAAGAGAATAGAAGAAGAGAGGAATCAACTCAAGGTTTCATCGTGCTCTAAGAAAGATTTGTATTCGCAGACATCGGCTCGCAGACATCGGCTTGTAGATAGGAAGAGGAAAAGCTCCAAAAAGCTATCACCAAGTAATGAAAAAGATCAGGTAAGTTGTTAGATGGTGTAGTTATGTTATGTTCATGAGATCACATCATTTATGCTTTGTTTTAGTGTTTTATGTTGAAATGATTATCGTTGCGTTTAAATCCGAGATATGATGTTGTTTGTTTGGTGCGTTCTGGTCTAAAATACGTCTATTGTGATTTGGTGTGTTTTCCCATGATTTTATGATGTTTTGGCTGTGTTGGAATTGATTTAGAAACCCAAGGGAAACCCAGAAATTTCCCAGAACACGAAACCGTCGGCAGGGTTCGGTCCACCGACCACCCTACCGACAGAGAGCCATTTCTAGGAAAATTTTGCTATTCTACATGCTTCGGTCCACCGACCACCTTGCTGAACAGCTAATAAAAACACAGAGGGTTTGATCCACCGACCACCCTACCGACAAAGACCATTTTCATGGGTAAATTTGCTTTTCGCCAGGTTTTGGTTCACCGACTACCCAGTCGAACAGCTGAGATTTTGCATAGTGAAGAGAAATGTTGTGAATTCCTCGAGTGGATGGTGAAGCGCTTCGGCCATGGATTGTAATTGAGTTCTGGAAGTTAGTTTTGACCTGAAGGCAGCTTACCTCCCTGCGGGGAGTCAAACTAAGAGTTCCGATGGTGTTGTTGTGACCATCATCGCACCCTAGGACATATATGGATGTGACTTAGAAACTAATTGGATTACTGATTTGATGATTATTGTGGTGTGACAACTCATAGGAAGCTTATGATGGTGGGCAATCGGATTATTCGAGTGTATGGGCGTGTGGATAGTTTCCATTGTCTATCCTCATTTGAGATCCTAGTTAATACATAACATACTAGGCTGAGGTTGAATGATAAGTGAACCGGGAGGTTGTAATCTACGGAGAAACTTGGTGAAGCCTCTGGTTGGGTTGACTAATCCTGTGGGGTGATAGGGCCCACTTAAATAAGGGTAGGATGCTTGTGAGATCCTATACAGGTTCGCTATTCCTTGAGTATGGTACACTCATAAAATAGCCATATAGTGGACTTCATACCATGGGTTAGAGCCTGGAATGAAGATGGGGCTTCCCGCAGTCCCTATGACGATGTCTTGAATTGGTTTGGTTGAGAAGCTTCTGGTTGAGGTCCACTTATTAGGATATGTTAGCTTGGTCATTCATGAAGCATCTTACATTATGATTGTTTGCCTTGGATGCATCCATATTATGATTGCTGCCTGTACTGCACCCATTATAGATCATGTGACTGTTCATTCATTCATTTCATTTCATGTTAAATTACTCATGTTGTATTATGATTATTGTTTTACTAATCATTGATCTGATTTCCATAAGAGGACGGGTAACTGTCTCACGCTTACTGGGCATTCAATGTCTCACGCAACTTCTCACGTTGTAGGATGGGAGGAGTGTTAGAGTATGCCGTGAATTTGTGGCTGCTTTATTTTCTTGGTTGCCTTGTGATTGTTTGGTGGGATCTTCTGATGATTGGGGAGTTTTGGATCCGTTTAGCTGTTCGCGTGTTTTTCTATTACAATGAATTGTGGAGGTTACGACTTAGCTAAAGTTGTTAACCTTAGTTGAGATCACATTTTGTGTTGTATTACGTTTGGGATTTGATGCATTTGTTGGGGCGTTTATTAGACCCTTTTTGATTTTGGCTCAACTGTAGCCTAAGATCTTTTACCTTTATGTGGTTCTTCATTGTGACTTAGTTGTTTTGATTAGACTTCCGCACTCTAATTTGACATTCAGTGAAACTATGTTATTACTCTTATTGTTCTTACTTGTGGTTTGGTAGTAATTCGCGGTCCATGCATGGATCTTGAAAGTCTCACCTTGAGATCCGTGCCACCTTACCTAGGGATTCGTGCAACAAGATCTGAGGTGTGACAGATTGGTATCAGAGCATAGGGTTTGCTTAGAGTATGGTTGTTAGAGGACTAGTGACATTAAGTATCACATAGAAACTGGAGTTTTGTGGAGAAACATAGAAGAACTGTAGGATTTGTGTGCTGTTTGAATTATGATATTTGCTATGTGAATATGTGTGTTTATTGTGT